>VTPC01001064.1:174458-207363 GCA_011009095.1 Ignelater luminosus
ATAAGCAACGGTGGATAGACGATCTCGCCACTGAAGCAAAAGAAGCCGCAAAAATAAATAACACTTGTTATCTCTTTCAAATTATGCGTAAGCTCTCAAGAAAACGTGCACATATGGGACTTTCCAGTTAAAGACAAGACTGGCAGGCTCTTGACAAGTCAATGAGAGCAAATCCGTCGATGGTTCAAACGTTCTAAGGACTTTTTCACAATAACATCTGATTCTCCAATGACTGATTTTCAACATCGTCCTCAGGTCGCGAGAATTTAAAGAATTAGTTCAAATGCGTTCACCATTGGCGAAACTGAGACAGCCATTCGTAGGATCAAGATGAATAATAAAATAACAGTCGAGATACTTAAGTTGAACTCCACGTTGTCGGCGCAAGCACTGAACCCAATCTACTAAAGGATTTGGCAAGATAAGCTGTTTCTGAAAGACTTTTTTCAAGGTATACTCCTTAAAATCCCCAAGAAAGGTGACTTAAGTCTGTGTGACAACTAGCCGGGTATCATGCTACTTTGTGTTCCCGTGAAAGTGCTCTTCAAGGTACTATTCAGCCCCATTGACAAGAAAGTCTTGCTCTTTCACATCATAGAGCATATCAACACTCTCCGTATCATCACTTAGCAAGCGAACGAATTTCAGCAAAGCTTGCACCTCATCTTTGTGGACTTTCCAAAGGCCTTCGACACATTAAAACATAACAACATATGGCTGGCGATGTAAAGAAAAGGAGTACCAATCAAACTGCTAAACTTGATCAAGGCACAGTGTAGCAACTTCAAGTGTCGTGTCCTGCACAACGGCAGTTTGTCAAAGCTGATCTAATGCAATGGTGGGGGTTAGGCAAGGATGTATTCTCTCTCCGTTGCTGTTTCTAATAGTGCTAGATAAAGCTCTTACGGTTACCCTACAGGACAAGTAAATGAAAATCCAACAGTCATTACAATCAAACGAGCACTTGGAGGATCTTGATTTTTCTGACGATCTTGTCCTACCTTCGACAAGGCGCAGTAATAATCAGGAAAAACTTGATGCGTCGAATGCTAACGCAAAAACGGTGGGCTTAAAAATCAACCTCAGCAAAACAAAAAGTATGACTATCGGGATTAACAGAGCAAGGTTCACCCTAGGACGTAACCCATTTGGGAGTATCGATAGTTTCATGTATCTTGGCAGCCAACTAATACCACATAGCGGCGCGAGAGAGGACGTGAAACTTTGCATTAAGAAAACGCAGTATGCATTTGCGTAATTCAACATCTGGCCTGAACTCAACAGCCTAAAAACGAAGCTGCATGTGTTTCATACATCTGCGCTTCTGTACGGTTGCGAGACTTGGTTAGTGGTCAATACTGTTACAAGAGAGCTCCAAGTATTTGTGAACCGGTACTCGAGAAGAATCTGCAAGATATATTGGCTAAACCTCATCTCTAACCGCGATCTCTACCAAAAGTGACAGCAAGAACCGATCGACATTCAAATCCGTCGAAGAAAATGGGGCTGGGTCGATCACGCTCTCCGTCGAGGAGTCAATACAGTATTTAGACAGGCTCTTGACTGGAATCCACAAGGTTCGAGGCGTTGCAGTGCACCCAGAATGACATGGAAAAGGAGTCTTAAGAACAGGATCGAAAGATTGGATAAAAGCTAAACCTGGAACAGGTTCAAAACAATGGTTGAAGATAGAAAACTTTAAAAACAAATTATTGTTGTCTTATGTGATTTCTAATATCATGAAGAAGAATAAAGAAGAAGAGCAATACCCAGTCGACAGGACGTACGATTTCAGTGCAAACGACGAAAAACGAAAACCGTCGAACAAACCTACAACTTCGAAATTTTATATTTTGAGAAGTACTTCCGCCTTATCAATTAAATTTTGGAAGCAAACTAAAGCTAAATCCGAAAGCGTGACATTATTCGCCAGTAAACGCCGTGCACCATTTTTGTCGTTTTGCAATACTGTTTGGGAAATTTGCAAAATCTGCGATCTCATGCCCGTAAATCCGGCTTCTTTTATTTTTTAGTCTTTTCGAGTTTGAAGGCAGTGAAAAAAACCTTCTTTGTGCCATCCCCAATGACCGTGGCAGAAACGTTCGAAGCAAAATGAACTTTGCTTTTTCTTTTTAAAATGACACCAAAGACTCGTACGTCAGTGGTGAAAATCAAGACAAGCTCGCGGAATGGCGCACATCGTTTTAAAATAATTCCGTCTCAATTGAAACTTTGGCTATGAAATTTTCAATGCGAACATATTAGATAAACGCTGAACTAGGCCACCTCAAACCTCAAGTATCTTTTCCATCCGACCTTCCGGACCCTTTCGGTGCGAGTCGCCAGGTACGGAACGGCCCCGAACATTTTCTTGGTTCTTTTAGAATTTTCTGCACGGTTCGACAGTGCTCGTGGATGTGCGTCGAAAGGCAAAGACCAGATCCCTGCAGCCTTCTTATTTTCGGAGCTAGAGGCCCTTCTATGTTTCACAGGTTGCCCCGTCTGGCGGCCAAACCGTTTACGACGAAGATTTGATTTTCACAGCATTGGATAAAGATTAAAGTAGGCAACAGAACTACCAAAAAGCCCATCGATATACTCAAAACTAAATTAATTTTGGCCCGGCCAACAATTTTTTGGAGGCACCTTGGAAACGCTACCCTAGACTTTTAAGTCAAAACTGTCAGCAATTTTCGCTGCTTAGGGTCGCCGTAGAGAATCAAGGAGAGCCCCACTATCCTTAGAGTTTTCTCAAAATTGGCCAAAACGTTTCTGAGTTATAGAGATTTTGCGTTAAAAAGTACGACTCAAAAACCACTTTTGATGGGTGAAAAATGGAAGGTTTCGAGTAAAACCTTAGAACTGTGAAGGCTTGGACGGAGACTAGACAAAAGTCCAAATGCGACTGACAACTGAACCGACCAACAAGTATAGTAGTAGGATTTTATGACCAAAAACAACAAATACTAATTTTCTAGTTAGGCGCCATTATATTCTTTAAAACAACTGGAACGGAAACAAAAGCCAGATGAATCGCAGTCTTTTTATTTGGTAATATCAATATTCCGGTCGAACACCAAACTTATGGCTGTGCTATGTTACGTTAACCTACTTAGAACAGAAATGGGATAGCCTAAGTTCTCCAAGGGATGACAAAGTTGGCCTTCACTCTTCATTAACTTTCTTAAAAAACGCAAACATTTGATGCACCGTCCCAAGGGTTAATTATATCGTTCTATACTAAAACATTTTTCTTTTCACTTTCTTAAAGTAGAAAGACATGCGGCTGCATACGACGACCACAATCGCAGTCACTTGTTTGGAAACGCTCTTTGTTAACTTTCTTAGAAACATTAAATAAAGCTGCATTTTCCTACGGGCCACCTATAGTGCCAATCTAGAGCGCTTCTTAGAGTAGGAAGAGGTGTGGCCGCCTACAGCTACTATTACCTTGTTATTTTTCCTTGAAAAACGGATTTGACTTTTTAAAGAAAGTTAAACATGAATACAGATTTGGCTGCATTCTCTCACAGCCCACCTACAGTAGTTTAAGCTAAAACATTCACCTTCTTTTAACCCTCTTTGATTAGAAACAAGCGTTGCCGTAGCAACCATTGATCAACGCCACTTTTGTTTAGAAATGGATCCAACAACGAGCCACCTACTGTGACCTCGGGTCGAGTTTCGTCCTCTATTAGCCTTCTTAAGAAATCCACAAATACAGATCGGGCTGCGCCGTTCCGCGAGTCACCTACTTTTTTTCCTGAATTCTTTTAGAGAAAAAAAAACTCGGTTGTCTAAGGCAATCATTGAAAGCTGGTCGCGTAGATTTTTCCATTAACTTGAAGAGAAGAACGCAAGATCGCCTGTGACAAACACCGATCCTGATCACTTTTTTTGGAAATTTTCAGGCTAAGCTTTTCAACGTGTCAGCAAGAATCCTGGATCAGGTTTCGCTTTCTACTGACCTCAAGAAATTTAAAAGGAATGCTGATGGGAATGCACTTCCACACGGGCCATCTACAGCACAGGGTCAACACGTAAATGATTTTTTTTGCTCAGGCTTACTTACCTTTTTTTGTTACCCAGCCACACACGCGTGGATTTTCTAATTACAACCCACTCACCTTAACATATAAAATCGTGATTTGCAAGTTTCACGAGACTCCTACGAGTCACGAAATTCCTGAAAAGTATAAATCACAAAATTCTTATCTGTCAGGAAACTCTCATGGGTCACAAAAGTACTACTTGATCTTTTTGAGTCTGTACATTTCAGTCGATCAAGAAATTCTTTAGTATCTTTCATTATTTTTTGGTTTCTACAATTCTTTTCCTTGCCTAATTTTGGTGGTGGTATGTAAAATCCTAAGCAGTAGTTTATCTTTATTTTGGAACGACTCGCTATGATTCGTAATTTGCGGCAAGAAACTCAAGTATTTTCGTGTCCCGTTAAGGTTGGTCACCCAATATAGTTCGTGACCCAAGGTAAGCTACGTGACACAGTTTTTTTCGTGATCCGATGTGAAACATCAAGCGTGACAATGTCAGAGCGGCTTTATTCCAGTCTACAGGTTCGGCTTCTTTTCGATGAAAGAAAAGTGGGATTCTAGAAAAAGCGGAGATGCTATTTGATCATGAGTGATGCTTTAGATAAAACACGTGGTTTCGTAGGAATAAACGAATATCAGAGAATGTATAGCCGTCGAAAATCGAAGAGATAAGAGAGAGATTTCTACTCGGTACCCGGTTTTCAAAGGTGGGCCCCGCTTAATCCGGCGCTGACATTGATTTTTCTCATCTTCTCATTTTTTCACATTTAATGGTTGATGACAAGGGAGTAAGAGTATAGTGCTTGTTGCCGGTCACAGTCGCACACTACAACTTGAGCGAGATTTTATTATTTTAGGAGAGCTAGCTTGCTTTATCGGCAGTAAAAAGACAAACTTTTCAAACCAGTCACATACAACAAGCATTTCTGTGTTTCCCTGTGTAGCGTAAGAAAAGGGACCAAGAAGCAAATTTAGAAAGATAAACTAAAATGGGAACTTAACTTTTTTAGTTGAACCCATTAGGCGAGATTTGAAAACGTATGAGATTTTGCTAGCTTGACAAGTTCTACACTGTAAGACGAATACTTTTGATATTGTCTTGAAGATACCTAAATGAGCTAACACACTATTATCGTGGCGCATCTTTAGAACTTCTTTACGAGTAGTACTGGGTACCGCCAATTTTCACTCTGCCAAATTCAAAATCATTCCAAGTTTTTTGGAATGATTTGTAAAGGAGTATGTTTTTTACTTGCCATTCCAGATATTTTTGTCACTTGTCGGATCATCGTTTCGCTCCATCTATCAAGAACGATTTTAGTTACATTTAAAATGGTACTTTTCAGCGGAGTTTTGGACAATGCATCGAGCAGTGTATTTGACTAATTGTTGTATTCTCATGTTTCAGCGAGCTAGTCTTTCCGTAGGCTCTTTAATATTGTTGAACTATTTGTGGGAATAGTGATCCGTAATGACTCTAAACTTTGTTCATTCTAGCCTAGCATCCTTGTGAGCCTTCAATCTGTAGTATTGGAATTCTGGGTCGATAGAATAAGAAGCGAGGGTAGTGTTGTAGGTGATAAACTTACGTGTGATCATATTGGTCACGTTATATTGACTAGTGTAGCATAAAGATCTGTAGAGTGTTGATTGGGAGGTTCGGCACGCAATAAAAGATACAAACGGATGGCCAAAGTACACGATTGGCGAGATCAACAAATTAAATTTGGATAAGATGGTCTGAAAAATGGATAGAGCAAGAGATATTGCTGAAAGGCCATAGCCATCCTTTCAAGCTGTTTCAACATTTATATCAACTCCTCTGTACATTCTGAAAACAAGATCTTGTCGTCAGCAAACCGGATGCATGCAATTCTTCTGCCTCTAATTCTAATTATAACGTTTTTTTCAGCGTTCTGTCGCCATTTCTTCAACATACATGTCGAAGAGAGTAGGAGAGACAGTAGGCCTTGTCTTGTTCCTTCACCAATTTCTAACCAATCCGTCATATTTCCTCTAATCCCTTGGCTACTTCCTGTTACATATACAAATTTCTAATCAGTCTTCCATCTCTCCTATCTACTTCTTTATCTGTCAGTATTTCTACTAGCGTTTCCCACAGTACACAATCAAAAGCTTTCTTTAAGTTACAAAGCACGTGCGCAGGTTGTTTTCTTTTTTCCACATATCTTTCTCCAAATGGTCTTACTACCCCAATTTTATCTCTTGTTCCCATTCCTTTTCTAAATCTAAATTGTTCCTCGGGTATCACCTCCTCCATCTTCTTTACCAGTCTCTTGTTGAGTACTTTTAACAATATCTTTGCTGCATGGACTACCAGACTTATCGTCCCGTGTTCTCCACACCTCTGCACTATTCTTTATTGCCAGTGGTATCATCACAGTTTATTCCCTACTCTGGTATAGTACATTATTACACAAGGCAATTAACTCTCTCAAACTTTCTTTCTGTAAGCACTCCAACAGGTCCGCTGGTATACGCCCTCAGCATTACCATCTTTTGTATCTTTTATTGCAGCAATTATTCTATTCTCTATTATAACTAGTCCGATGTTATCTATATCTACTGTGGTTTCCATCTCAACTAGTTACTCATTTGTTTCATACAAATCTTGCATATATTCCTTCCAACACTGCAACACTTGTACCTCATCTTTAAAAAGAATCGATGCTCATCTTCTGTTTCCTTTCCACATCTGCTTTTTAATCTGCCGTCCCATGAAATATCTTTTATTTTCTTGTGCAGAATGTCATGCCTCCCTAACTTCACAAACTCTTCTATTTCTTTACACTCATCTTCTAAGTATTTCTTTTGTGCTTTATCAGTTTCCAGCCTCAACTTTGAATTTAGTTTTCTATACATTCGTTTTCAGTCTTCATTATTAGTGTTCTTGTATTTCTTTCTCTCTTCCATTTTGTCCAACATCTCATGGATTGTCCAAGACTTTCTGATTTTCTTACCCTTCTTGTATCTTAACTTCTCTTCAGCCACTTTCTTTGTTCCAAACTTAATTATATCTAATTTTTCATTTGGACCGCCATCGTATGGTTTCAGCTTCTTTATTTCCCTTTTTATTTTGTAGCCAACATCTACCTTTTAGTTTTTCCAAGTCTCATTTCTTTACCCTTCTCGCAGTCTTTATTCTCTTAAGTCTTATGCTAATATCTGCCATTAGTAATACATGGTCGCTGTTTATGTCGGCTTCGGGCAATCCACACATTCTTAATACCATTTCTAAATCTTTCTTTTATCAATATAAAATCTACCTGTTTTCTGTATAGATCACCCGGTGCTTTCCATGTGTATATCCTTCTTTTATTATGTTTGAGCCACGTGTTCGCAACTATCATCTTCTTTTCTTTGCAAAATTCTGTCATTAACGCTACCAAGTCCGTAAGGTCAAACTACTTTATCAATCTTGCCTTCTCCCACTACAGCGTACCAGTCTCTCATCACAATATTACAACACTCTTGACCATCTTCTTTTAAGATGTTCTGAGTTTTCTCATACACTTACTTACTGGTCGTTAGTTGGCATGTAGACTTGGATAACTAGAATATTCTTTGGTATTTCCTCAAACTTTACCGCCATAACCATATCGCAGTCAAATATCACTTTTAGGACAAATTTAGCTACCCTTTTTCCTACTAGCACACCCACTCCATTCTTACCTCTTTTGTCGCCACTAAAGTAAAAATTTAGCACCTTTACTCTCCGGTTTTTCTCGTTTTTCCCATCTGAATTCGCTTATTCCAATCACATCAAGGCTGTTTCTTACAAGTTTCCTTTGCTCAAGCTTTTCTTTTCATAGCAGGCTTCTGACGTTCCAAATACCTATCCTCAGTCTTTCATGCTGTTTTTCTTTCTTCTTTGAACATGTTTGCTTTGTATATTGTTCCCTTCGGAGATCCGATTGGAGAACTGTTTTTAATTTTTAATATGCGAAGACTCCATGGTGGGATACCCTGACGGCTTTTTACTGAGACCCTCCCCAATTCTGATGCTGTTGGTCTTGATAGACTCCTCCGTCTTTGGAGGAAATTTCTCAACCTCGGAACAACAAAGTGCCCCTCCTTCTACCCGCTCGTGCGCCGTCCGTGGAATTTCAGATTGCACTTCTTTCCAATCTCTAGTCTACTTTACAACAAAAGCAAGTGCAGTCGAAAGCATGCGATAGAATAATGTAAACAGCGTCTCAAGAGATTTGTAATGGCGTCTTTTCAAACATAATAATATATTAAACAGGAAATATTCAGTAAGGAAACTTCCTGAATGTAAATAATTTTAAAACTCATTTTTAGAGAAACACATCGCTAATAAATTTGACTTAATACAGGGCGTTTCTGCTACACAATTCACCCTCTAATGTTTTTATTTATGTCATACTTTCAGTTTTATCTGAGAAGGGTTTTCTTATTTATAATTCACATTTACCGTTGTACCTTTCCATTTTACTAATGCAATAAACCCACCTTAAAATGAATTCTAGAAATATAAACACATAATAAAGAGGAATACAAAACGCCTACCAGCAACGTTATATAATATTTAATATTTATCGGCAGATAAATAAATCTATATATTCTTTTCTAATTCTCTTTCATTTTCCTTCTAATATAAAATACTCATTTTCAATATATAAATCATTCTTTCCGCGTATCATTCGCATTCGATTTCCATTAGAGGTGCAAGTTGATAGGAATGCCTTGCGTTCTTTTCTTTTGATATGAGATTACTGTTGACGTCACATGCTCCATTTTTGATGAGATCTTTTCGCGTTGAAACATAACCACAAGACGCAATTAAGTTTTGTGTACTTTAAAATAAAAGTTCCAATTAATCTTTCATCACTCACCCACAGGGAGAATTTAATTATGGAACAAACTAGAACGAATTCAAGGAAAAACAAAAAAACATGACTTTTAGTCGCTTTTTAAATAATTAAACCGAATTTTAAGTTTCAAAAGAAAATACCATAAACGCAGTTGAAATGCCAAGTATATTTTAATTAATTTATTTAAGGCAATTTAAATAAACAAGAACATCATTAAATTTTCTGCACATTACTTTTTGTAAAGTGCTATTTCTGAAATTAAGAATATTAACAAAATGAACTTAATCTTGTTAACCACAGCGAAAAACACGATTAGCATGAAGTAATATCTTTAGCATGGAAAAAGAGCAAAGTATTAGGGAATCCCCGTCTGGCCACCGGCAAAAGAAATCGTCGGGGGAGTATTTAAGCTAATTTTTCATACCCTTATGTTGGTAGCAGGTTATCTGGAAAGTTCTACTAAATAAACTGCCGTTGTGTGCATTGCATAACGCATAATATATATTATAGCAAAAGCATCTTTCTAATTAAGATGATTTTTCTTCTTCTGCCCCTTCTTCTTGTTCGCGAGGAAATTATCTGATTAGCATAAATTACTCTACAGGCAATTTCTCATACATTTTTATACGGTAACTGTAGTAAAGCATTTTTCTTTTTTGTTCATGTTTTTTAGACAGACTACCTACCTTTAAAATACGTCTGCATCAATAAAATTGCAGGTTCTATTTCGTATTTTAGTTTTAGTTTATTTTTATCGTAGCTGCGCTTTCAATAACCTGTGATTTATTTTCTTTTAAAGAAATTGAGTATATAGCAGATTTTGAACAATAAACTTTTATTTTCTAAATTGCTAAAACGTAATAAAACTAGAATTTTCAAGCAGTGCTTGGAAAAGATCACTAGTGCAGAAGAAAGTTAAAACAAGAAACTAAATAACTCTTGATACTTGATTAAGAATGGTTGCCAAGCAATAGTAATATTGAAGACACATTTATTTAACTAATTCAAAGTTTATAGGCGCCAGATACTGTAATTTCATTGTTCTTAGATTACAGCGAATTCTGCAAGTCGATATCTACTTTCAGAATTATATATGCTTGAGTAAGAATTATAACTCTTTTTGTCAAAGTTGATAGATGGTTTACTGCAAAAGATTGCAACCATAGAAGGTGTTTAGACACTTTTATTTTTTTACTTTTACTTTTCATCAAAATTATTAACAACAACAACCTTCTTTTATTTTTCATAACCACTTTTTTTTCTTTTCTTTTGTTTAAATACAAACAAGTTCCTTTAGTTCCAACATTTTTTCTCCCAGTAACATTTTTTCAGAGATGATTACTGTCTTCGAGGAAATCCAATCGACACAGCTTGCTTACTGGTCTTCTAAGTGTTCCACAATTTGTTTTCACATTGACTACTCTAACAATTCCATTCTTGTCAGGAAAGGTAGCCACAATTCTTCCTAACGGCCAATTATTACGTGGTAACTTATCATCTATAATTATTACCAACTTTTTTTTTAATTTCTATTTTCTTGAAACCACTTAGTGCGTTTGTTCAGTGTTGATAAATACTTACGTATCCAACAATTCCAAAATTTATCAGCTAACTGTTGCGATACCTGCTATTGTTTCTTCAAATCACTCTTTTCTTGTTTCTTTACTTGTTTCTTTACTTGTTCCAATAAGAAAATTATTTGCTGTTAAACTTCCTGGATCACCTGTATGAGAAGAAACAGAAGTTAAAGGACGACTGTTAACCATATGTTCGGCTTCCATCAGAAGTGTCAATAAAACTTCTCTTTTAAAACAATTTTTAAAGTTTCCTTTACGGACCTTACCATTCTTTCCCAGGTTCCCCTCATATGAGCACTTACTGGAGGAATAAATTTTCATTCTATTTATTTACCTATAAATTCCCGTTTAAATTTATCTTCTTCAAGTTTCTGTAAATTTTTACGAAGTTCCTTTTCAGCTGATTTCAAATTCGTTCCATTATCACTTTAAATAATCTTCGGTTGACCTCTTCTAGCCATACATCTTCCAATTGCTAATATTGCCGAATCTGTTGTTAAAGACTTTGCCGATTCTAAAAACACAGTACGTATATATATATATATATATATATGAAGTCGTGCATGGTTAAATCTCTTGTGATAATTCTCTATAGGAAGTGTTGCATACTGATGTTTTCCCAAGTTCTACCCCTCATGCAGGTTAAACCATCTTTATAGGTAGGTGGAAGTTGATACAACTTACTGTTCTTGTTCACATTCTTCTTATTCTTTAAATCTTAGATTTCTTTTTCAAAACATTGTCTTTGTACTTCACTATACCATAACTTTTTGCTGCTTGCAGTTCTTGAATTTCCAATGCACCTTTAAACGTATCTCGACCATTTCTTTTTTCTTTACAGCAATAAATAAATCACAACGCATATGTTGTTGACCTTACTAAAAAAGTCCAACCTGAAAAGTTGTTAATGTGCAATTTACTTCTTCGTCTACTTTAAATAAAACTCTCTGAACTTTTATTTCCAACTTTTTCGAAAAATCTTCATCTTTTTTATTTTTGTTACTTGCTGAGGCCAATGGTCTTCTGAAGCATAAAAAACTAAGTCCATTAAACCACACACTTTTAGCGAAAAAATCTAAACTTTTCTCACCTCTTGTGACTATATCTGCTACATTTAACTTCGATGGCACCCATTTCCATTCTTTTACATCACTATGTTCTTGGATCTCTCCTACTCTATGTGCTACATATGTTTTAAAGTTCTTAGTTTCTGATCTTAACCAACATAACATTATTTTTAAATCTGTCTAATAATATGTTTTATATATCTTCAAACTATGTTCTATTTTTATAGTATTGGCCAGTCTGGTGGCAATTCCATTCTTGAAATTGTGACAAGTTTCAAAGAGGCTGCTTGAGTTATAGATATTATCAATGATACATGTGTCTGATTATCTTTCACCATTCTAAAGTAACTTACCGCGCAGATTGCTTGCTCGCTAGCATCACAAAATGTGTGCAATTTTATTTAAAATTTTTCCCAGTTGTTCATGTTGTAACATCGTCCTATTTCTACACCTTTCAACGTGTCCAAGTATCTTAACCAAGATTTCCATTTTTCGAATATTTTATCTGGAACTTCTTCATCCCACATAATCCCACTTCTCCATATTTCCTGCAGCATTAAATTTCCTCTTATAGTAAAATGACCCAATAATTCTAAGGGATCAAGTGCTGACATTATGACTTTAAGGACATCTCTTTTTGTAGGTATCTTTTCTCCAACTAAAACTGCTGGCTTGACTTGACAAAATTTTAAAAACAATGTTAACGTATCTTCTTTCGGTTTCTATATCATACCCAAAATTCATTGAGGTTCTACTTCTATTTCAAATATTTTTTCCTTGGACCGCAATTCAGGTGGAATATTGGTAAAAAGTTTCTTGTCATTGGTTACCAAATTTCTTAGTTTGAAGATACCCTTTGCATGAATTGTAATCACTTCGTGAATCAGTTTAATTGCTTCACCTTACCTGGTTTGTTTTCATTAATTACACCAAAATGTGTAAAGTACTAAAGTTTCCCATTTTCGTCTTCGCTCTCGCTTTCTGGAACCAATTTTTCATCCCATTTATCTTGATGTTATTATGTTTTATTTCTATACTTTTCTGCAAAGTCTTTATTGATCTTCATTTTTCTTTCAATGTGTCTCAAACGCGTTATTGCCATTTTTCACTTTCTGGCAGCAATTCTTCATCAGTTTTTCATAATAAACCAGTTTCCCACTAATTTCCAACTTTTATAGTAATTTTTTTAATAATTTCTTCTGCTCTTTGATCTTTCGTAGATTGAATCTTCTTTTCTGGTACTTTTACAGCAAATTTTCTACGGAAAAGAATTTCTTTACTTCTTCATGTAATTCTTCAGATTCATTCTTGTGCTTTATGTGTAAAATTATAGTATCATCTTGTCCGTTCTTGCATGAATGTAGATTACCATGTAACACCCATCCTAATTTTGTTCTTGATAAAGCTGGAACATTTCGAGGTCCCTCTATAATTTCTCTACTAGTAAGTAAATCCCAATAGTTTTGCCCAATAAGTAGTTGAGTTGTGCATTTTTATAACTTAAAAAATCAATTTTGTTTAAATGGCTCCATTTATTTTTCAAATATTTAGCACTTACAGTTTGTACTGGTAAGTCCATATGGTTTAACGTATATACGTTACTAAGGGAATAAAATTTATTATTCTCACTTGCTATTGCAAATCTGACTTTTCATGAATTCATAGTTCTTTCAGAGTTTTCATCTGTCCACTTTAGATTCAATGTGGTGTCTTCCCTTTCTAATCATAACTCGTTTGCTAAATCTTCTGCTATCAATGTGACGGTTGATGCTTCATCAAACAGTGCAAATATATTCTTTATTTTTGCCTGCGATTTGACTGTCACAGGAACTATTCGCAAAAGAACTTCTTTTACGCATTCTTTTGAGGTATGAGCTACAACTTGAGTTTCCTCGTCTACCATTTCTTCTTTCGTGTTCGAAGTATTGGTATTTTTTCCATTTTTTTGAAGAACCTTTATGGTGTAATATTTTGTGATGAAATTTCACATAGCCCTTTTTATCACATGCCCGCTTTCTAAAGCATTTTCCTATAACATGAGAACTTTTTCAATATGAGATACATAGTCCTTTTTCTTTAACAAACTTTCATTTATCACTAACAGGTAATGCTAAGAATTCAATACATTTCTTGAGAGAATGAATTTTGTTACAATACTTACATTTTTCCACCTTCACTTATTCAAGCTTTGATGATATTAAAATATTGTTATACTTTTCTTTTGAAAATGTCGATTTTGACATCATTAGCTCTTGCGTATAAATTGCAGCTTCAGACTTCCTCCATATCCACTTCTTAAATCCTTTTCTTTCAATGTGTCTCAAACGCGTTATTGCCATTTCTCACTTTCTGGCAGCAATTCTTCATCAGTTTTTCATAATAAACCAGTTTCCCACTAATTTCCAACTTTTATAGTAATTTTTTAATAATTTCTTCTGCTCTTTGATCTTCCATAGATTGAATATTAATTTTGGTTAAGATATTTGGACACTTTGAAAGGTGTAAAAATAGATAGATGTTACAACATGAACAACTGGGTAGATTTTGAAATAAAATTGCATACATTTTGTGATGCTAGCGAGCAAGCAATCTGCGCGGTAAGTTTCTTTAGAATGGTAAAAGGCAATCAGGTACAGGTATCATTGATAATATCTAGAACTTAAGTAGCCCCTTTTATCTGGAACTTCTTCATTCCACACAATCCCACTTCGCTTTTTTACCATCATTTCTCACTATTTCTTCTCCCCAATGTAACGGCATACCATATGGTAGTTTTTTCACAATTACTTCCATTAACTGTAGGCATTTGAGATAATTTTGCATATTAATCGTTTCTAAGGTTGTAGTTAAATTTCCAATAGTGTCAGCAAAACATATAAGACTTTTAAATCACCATTTTTAACACTTGGTAACATTTTAGCTTCTAGAACCATTGTTCTTATTAATAAGATCTGGTCTGCCAAATCTTCTCTTAAAAACCTCAACAACTGATTCGAATGAAGAACTTGACAGTAATAGGCCATCAACAGCACGTCTGACATCGCCCCTTAAACATCCCAGCAAACACAATTATATCGTAGCGATATCAGTGCGAGTTTATCTGTGTACGAACTTGTTTAATGTTACATAGCACACTGAGCACATGTAATGTCAGAAACATAGTACGAGTTGCAGTACATCTCGATTGCGTACCGGTTGTTATATGCCGACGACATCCATCGTGCTTCAGGCTAGGTATATGCTTGTTGGTACATCGTCATAATTTTACGTGAATACATCGCTCTAATGTCTACGTTTCGATGTACATATTTCGTTTAATTTTAAAAGACTATGTAATATGCTAAATTACGTATTCGTTACGTCCACATTGTAACATCGTTAACATGTAACAAAGAGTATGCCCCATTAATTAATTAAAGTCCGGTCTTTCTACCTCCTTGTAAATTTATCGTCCACGTAACCAAAAACATTTTTCCAAGATTCCGACCAATTTGTTCTAGTCTATAGAGGTTGCAGGAAGACCAAAATAAATTAGTCAAAAATTAATGCAACATATTGACCTTGCCCAAGTAAGAAAAGTCTCAAGTTATCTGACCGATAAATTTATAAGGAGGTGGAAAGACTAGGCCTTAATCTAGGTGGTGCCGAAATTTTAAAAACTCTTAAATCATTCAAATTTGTTATCAAATAGACCTGTAGTTTAGGAATACTGCCATTCCGTTTTTGAACAAAAGTAAAAATTTGGAATTAAAGTAAAGAAAAGATCAAGGACATACATTACAAAATGAATAGCCTAATAACATAACTAATTTGAATGATATTACACAGTATTTTATTTTTGAAGGAAAATGCATTAAAAGTAATACTTGGAAAAAAAGTTTTATTAAATTTTTTTAAAAAAGAAAAAATACAAGACAATTCCAAAACACATTAATTCGTTTTTGTCTTCTCCTCCTTTTTAATCTCTGTGCAGCATGGCGTAGTCCCTCGGAACAACATTGCTCAATTTCTGAAAAACAAAACAATTTATATATGCGAGCAAATATTACGATAAAAAGAATACCTTTGTCCGATATTCATCGTCTTGGTTCCAGCCATTCGGAGATTCTCACCTTGACGCAATCACGAATAACCACGAATAACAGCAAATTCGTTGATCAGAACATTTTTTTAAATTCTGGAGATCTTGCCTTTATAGCCAACTGTACCGATCTTACATAAAAAGAGTTTCTAGAAAAAAAAAGAAAACGAATGAACAAAAATAATTATGTGTAACAAACAAATCCGCATATTTTTTATTTAATTTTCTAATTCTCCAAAACTTTTTTTTGTATCTATTGGCAGCATTTGCTCTACCTCTCATCTTTGATTGATTGATTAATGGTAATATTAGAATTTAAAATTTTAGTATCGTTAAAACTACTTGTGTTGCAATTATTGTCATTGATGCTATTATTACTGGTTAAAGTTTCTTTCATAGTAGTATTGTTTTTAATTTTGTCAAAGATTTTATTATGGTTGTCATTTTTATTATTGAATAATTGTAATTTATGTTTCGCTTTTATAATATTTTTGTACTGCCCTTATCTACGGTACTTTTGTCTAGTTGATAAAGTACTAAACAGTTTTTACTTTATTCTGTTAGACATTTCGCTTACAGTAAATTGTTATCCTTAAAAATACAAGAATCAGTACAAATACTACATATTACTAATTTAAACTTACCTATTAACGACACTAAACCAGACAAATTTGCACAATAACTGCGGAACACTGAAATGAATTTACTCGAACCGCACGAAGGCAGGGAACCAAATCAGTGATGTTCTTTGAAGAATTTACCGTTTAGATGCAGACGGGCTAAATACTTTTATTACATTCTTAGAAAGGACCATGTCCCTCTCTTTCTCATTTGTGAAGTAAACACAAAATTTTCCTAAAAACGTCTAACAAGGAAGTCATAAATTTTGTTTGAAACCCTTTTCACATTGACAGGTGAATCAGGCAAACTTTAAAATAACGGGATATTATTCACTATTATGTGAATTGTGCACTTTCTTTATACCTGCCTTTAAATAAAGAAATATTGATTTTTACCGCTTTACTGTTTGTTTATAAGTTGTTCAATATATGTAGTAAAGTTTCACTTCAGAATAAGTGCATTGTATAAAAATTTAGTATTATTTATCATCTTGGAATGATCCTTACCTGGTCAGGCGCTTTTGTGCGGGGCACAATCTGTAAAAGATCTATTTCACTGTGTGATTTTTATATAGAAAATACTATAGTTACATAAATATCGCTGTGGTTTTTGGCCATACAGCAAAATTAAGTAAAATTTTAAAGATCGAAATTGCCCAAAAAATTATGGAAATAGGAAGTTATTTTTATGTTAATTTTGTTTATCACTGTATATTTTAAGACTTAATTTATGTTAGAATTCAACACTGTTTTAATATCATCTATATTATTTTATGCCTTAAACATGTAGGAAAAAGCACGAGAGATTTAATTGCAAAAATTAAAAATGACTTTAGATTAGTATTTTTGTAAGTGGGTATTCCTGAAGAAAAGAACTTTAAAAAGTCTGGATCGCGGTTGCTGTGGAATTTTAGTCATGTCTGAGATTATATTCTACGTTAAATTTTGACAGATGTCAGTATAATTTTCTTATGAAATTATAACCTTATAAGAAACGTCATTATAAAAAAATTGAATGTAGAATATAAAAATATAATTATTTCAGACATGACTTTAAAATTTCACAGCAACCGCGACCCAAAGGCTTGTTCAGCATACTGCATAAGAAGATTATTTACCAAGAATTAGCGCATAAAGATTTGAAAACGTAACGTCAGTTGGGCGTACAGTGTTCTATATAGTTAAGATCTTCTATAAATCAAGTATATGTGAAACAAGCATTATTGTTACGTCATTAACATTTATCATATAAATATATGCGAAGTATGTAACAAATACAGCGTATACCCTACATCTACCAGATGTGATTGCAATTACGCCTTTGCAATGTCATAGCATTGTCGTCTACCTGATGTATTTGAAATTACGCGCTGGCGATGTAACTTGAGTACTCCTTTGCGATGTCTTAGTATTGACGTACCAGCTACATCAATAAGATGTAATCAAGAGATGTAGTGGTCGTTCTTTCGTTGGTATGTACCTGTTACATTAATGTCACACCTGTGTTTACTGGGATCTTCTCAATCTGCATAAATTCTCTTCATCTGAGAGCCCTAAAACTTTAGTAGTAGACAAGTATTGATTATAAAAACTTAGCCAATTTTTAATGTTTCTATTAAAGACCGGTAAATCTTTTTCAGTGCTTCGTAGCGCTAATAAGTATTTAAGATCTTGTTGCAAACAATCCTTATTTTGACATCTGTCAAACCCATTACATAAATATTCTGATTTGTTTAATACTCCGTGATTATCTATCTAACTACTGACCTTTTTATAAATGGTATTTGAAATATTACTTCTATTCTCTTCACCATCCACACTTTCATTTAACTTTTCCATTTCGAACATACTCTTTCTTAGTCTTTCATTCACTTTCTTCTTTCTTGCTATAATTTCTTCTTCTTTTGTCAAACCCCGAGCCATCTCTTTATCGGCTTTAATTTGAGCCTCCTATTCTCTACATCTCGCTAAATCCGATTTATTAGTAGAATGGGCCTCACTTTTACTTTTTTGTTCTGAACATTCTTTTCTGCTGGTAGCTTCTAAGATGTTTTTTTCATCCTCCCCCTGAGCTTTATTTTTAGAGTTTGAAGAACCTCTGTCACCATCAGCCATAACAATTGACTTACTTATTGTCATCATGATTTATCTTTCCAACTAGTACAAATATACCGAAGCAGTTTACAAAATAACCGAAAGAACCACCACGATGTTCAGGGCCCAATAGGTAATTCAAAGGACCAGTTCCTATATAACTCAGCACTTTCATAAAACTACTTGTAAAACCAGCCCGTTGTTTAGAGTTTCAATTTGCGCTTGTTCAGTGAGATTTAAAGAAGTAGCACGATGATTCAATACCCAATACAACTCGAAAAATAAGCACGATGTTTAGACGTCCATATAACGTCAGTTCAGTAACAAATTTAACGATCCGACTTCGAAGGACCGGCACGATGTTTAGACACCTTTATTTTTTACTTCTACTTTTCATCAAAATTATAAACAACAACTTTTTAAAATATCTTTATTTTACTTTTTTACTATCCGTCAAAAAATAACAATTCTCCCCGCGTTGGGTAAGGTACCTCTGATAGCTATTTTTGCTTGGGATCGTCTCTTGTTCTTGTCACTCAAATATTAATTCAGATCTGAGCGACAAGAACAGATCTGAATTAATATTTGAGTGACAAGAACAAGAGACGATCCCGAGCAAAAACAGCTGTTAGAGGTACTTACCGAACGTAGAATCTATCTATCTCAAAAATCAACAACAACCTTTTTTATTTTTTACAACTACCATCTTTTCTTTTTTGTTTTTTTAATACACAAACAAGTATATTTAGTTCTAACAGAAGCAATAGAATAACATTGTTCCTCTTTTGTTTATTTCTGTATTTTATTACAATTACAAAAATAAAAAGCGTAACACCAGTTATTAAGCTTTATAATAACCTAATTAGATTAACACACAGTTCTTAATGATGATCGAATAATAGTGCCCAAATTCGAAAACAAACGTGTCTTAATTTTACAAATATTGGGGCCGTTTTAGGGTGAATGTCTCTGTTATAAAATAAATAAAACACGTTACACGCTTAGGAGCAACCATAACACTGAAGTTTTGGTCAGCCATAGACTGAACTCCTCTATTAAATTTTAATTTAGTTTCTCAGGTCATATTTCCTTATATTTTTTTCGTACTTCTATATCATGGACCAAGGCTTTTTTTTGTTCCATAGATAGTTTTTCCGGTCGCAGAATCTTCAATTACTTTCTTGAAGAAGGTACTGTGCGTTTGAAATTTAGGGACAACTAAGAGCATGCGCATCCAACTTCTTGTGATTTCCTCTACATAAACTCGTACAGCTCTGGCTACAAAGTTATTAACTCGTTTTGAACTGTTTATCCGGGGGTGGTATGAGGCACGATGCCACATATGACTAACTTGATATCTTCTTAAAAAGTTCCTAAAACACGCTTCTGGACTGTTATCGTGTTACAGGCTACGATCGCTAGATCTTATCGGTTAGTTTAGCCGAGAGCTAGGGGAGCGGTGTTGAGTTTTGTCAGTGGTTGCGTAGGCGGCTTGGAGGCGGTGGATGATGAACGTTGGCGGAATTGAAGATTTGTGAAGGAAAGCTGGGGTTGTTAAAAGAGCGGAAATGCTTTAGATGAAGCACATAGTTTCCGAGCAATAGAAGATTCGAGGCCAAGATCAAAATATGTCTAGTCGTGGAAGATTAAAGACATAACGTCTTCAAAGCGAAGGCGGTGGGCCGTTTAAAAGAAATTCCCTCTTCAGACTTACCGGTGGTGGTTATTAGAGCGGTGCCGAGAACTTTAGTGCTAGAGCGAAACGTCTGCAGGCGTTGGTGGTGTTGTGGAGTTGTTTTCCTGATGTAGTTCAGAGCCAGCAAGCGGTGGTGATGGGACGGCGACTGTTGATTTTTTGCCGGTGGTGAAGTCGATGGTGGCTGGTTGTGTGATGTAAAGCAAAGCAGGAATTGGAAGAATTATGTTTTCAAAATCAAAACCCGCCCAGTTGCTCTACGGCAAATTTGAAAGGAAGTATTTTATGTGTTGTGTGACGGCTGGAGGTGAATTTCTGAAAGCAAGGGAGAGTCAGGCTTGGGAACCCTTGAGTTCAGGTGTCTAACAGTGGTGGTGGTGGCCACAGTCCACAGAGGAACCTCTAACCCTGTGGCGAAAACCGATTGAAAGAGAAGACTGCAGCTGACGGTGCATCGGGTGGTCTGCTGGTCGGTACGTCCGAACCTGATGGAGGCAGACGATCCGAAAGACGGTTGCTTCCGTACTATTCACCCTGCCGGACATCTCACACTCTTACTTGACCCCGTGGTCGATAGAATGAAAGATTTCCACTCGGAACCCTGTTTTTAAAGATAAGCCCTTCTGAATCTGGGCGTGGATGGTTGATGGCAAGCGAGTGGGAGTGTAATACTTATCGCTCCGATTCACCGACGGAGCCATAACCTTACCTTTGCCTCGATATTTATTTCCTTATTAATTTTTCTTTTAGTTACTATCGTCAATTTTATGAAAATGTATTGAAATCGCATGTTAAGTTATATCAATCATAATCACCGAGATATATTTACAAGAATAAAATGGATGATTACACGCTAACTTACAATCTAAAGTAAATTTCTGTGATTTTTTTCTTTGAAGCTGTCTGGAATGTTTACCTTAGTTCTTTCTACACTACACTCAACTATGCTACTTAATTGCTAGCTAATTGTCTCTGGTCAACTGTCGGCGTTGGGCGTCGTGACGGCGCGGCTGGTCCTTGCTGCTGTAAGCGTCCTGGCGGTGTGACTGGTTCGGGTCGCGGTGGATGTCCGAGAGGGGCGTGACGGAACCGATACACGTAATGCTTTGCGACCCTTCCATTGAAGTCGACTAGGTACATATGGTTTTCCCAGAGACAGTAGAGGATGCGACGAGATGAATTAGAGTGGTGGAGCTTTGCGGTCCTCGTCTTCACTTTGCTGTGCAGTGCGATGCGATGTCGTTGCGTTTTACATTAAACTATCCAGCTGGGATTCCTCCAACGTAGGCAAAACGTATTTGGCTAGTTGTTGCTTCCTCTAAATAAATTTAGCGACGGGCTCATTTCTTTACTGTCACTTTCTTCATAAGGCAGCGTGAAACTGAACTTTCTTTGTCTTGCTCGACAAGGATGGTGGTGAAAGACGCTTAAGTATAACTGTGTAAATTTATTGTACATATAATCTCCTTACCTATGCCCAAGGCTACTGCTGAGTTTAGCTGAATTAAGACCTGTTAGGGTTACATTGTATTTCGCACAATAACGAAATAACAGGCGTTTGCGAATTTATTTAAATTTTCTGCTTCCCAGAATGTTGTCAAAGGACATTTTGTTAACGTGTAAGTAGGGTAGGTAATAAGCTTTCATTTTAACAAAGAAACAGAAAATCTCAAGTTATGTAAATTGATTTCAATTTGATTTCAAAGTCTAAAAACACAGCTTTGCTTGGTGATTGTGTGAATTTGATATTTACATTAATTTTTAAATAAATTCCAACTTGTTAATAACTTACTCAATTGTAAGTTAGTCTTATTACCTTTTTCCATACTGACACAAACGCTGAAAGACGGGAAAATAACTTAAACAGGGTTTAAACTTGAAAATTTAATTACCTATGCATTTCACTAATAGTTCTGTCAAGATGATCTTCGTAACAAACTCGAAAATAGAGGTTAATGCGTGATAGGTCTACATTCTATATGAATGTTCAATTCAACAGAAATCCTGTTAAGTGTAATTATTGATAGATCCGTATGTATTAAAGGGAGAAGGTAATTTAGTTCAAGAGCACTTACTTATCCATCACGAGGTTCACGGTTCAATTTTCATTGGGTACGTGAGGGCTTTATAAGAGTATGCCTTCCACGTGCTTTGACGAGCTTCCATCTAGCAAAAGTGAACGGATACTAGTACGTAAATCTTTCCCTGTTAAAAATTTGATAAAATTATGTAAATGTGGCGCACTTTATTCAAATTAAAAATCAAACAGAAATTTTCTAAATATATGTAAATAACTTTATAAAATATCTACAATATTTAAAATACTGCACAGTAAATGTATTTTAGTTTTTCCTTTAAAAACTTACATCTTCTGAAACGTAAGTAGCTTTTGATGTGTATTTGATTCATGCTACATTTGCAACTGTTTGGTGTTTGCGTTTCAACCATTTTTTATTCCTTGAATTTCTTCGGAAAAAACGTTTCTTTTCCCCTCCTTATTTACTACTAACATCTTTAATCTAGCATTTTTTTAAACTGCAAGATAAATTTTTTACGGTTGTAATTTTGTTGAAATATTTCTCGATTCAATGTAACTACCTCAATAAACTTACTTATTCCACTTTCCAAGGATAAATCATCTGGCGCGACTGAATAATTCAATAACTATGTAACTGTGAACACAAGAGGCAACATCAGATTGGATTTCTTTTATAGTTTCTTTTCTGCTGCTGTAGATGTATGTTGTACAAATCAGTTTTTACAATTTGTGTTACAAATAAGACTGCCATTTCTCATGAAACAGAGCAAAAAGTTATAAATTTTCTTTTGCAAAAATAACAACTCAATTCCTTCAGCGCCGCATAAAAATATTTGAAATTGAGATTATAAGAATAAAAGCAAGCTCTTATTTGTTTTTAATCTAGAGAGAGAGTCTCAATAAAATCCTTCAATCTACTTTCTAGATTGCAGCTAACATAAATAACGTATAACGGAAAAAAAACCAACGTTCGAATTGCAACAGTCCACTTGAAACTAGTTTGAAATACTACCTTTTTGTATAGCTCGATCTAAAATCCCTTCTATTTACTATTGAGATCACGGAGACTATTTCGAGGTCTGGTTTTCTATATATTTGGACTACGAAGCCGAGTAAAAGAGAGAGAATTGGTCGAAAACCGAACTTCATAATGAAAACGAGGAGCGTCATATAGGGAACAATGATTACGTAACGAATTCATTTTGGAATTACGAAAACGAAGCTAAGGTATATTGCCTTGTATTGACCCCTTTAATCTCTGTACCTATTATCAAACTCTCTAATATAGGAAGTTTCGTACAAAAAGCGTGATGAAGGATCTACCTACTTAAACCCGGCAAATTGAACCTGCATAAACAAAAAAGGAATTAATGGGAAACCTTTGTGGGAAAATTGATAATTGAGCAAACAACAATAAATTTCATTAAGGCGATTTATTCGAATTGTTGTGGTATTATTGGTGTTAAAGGAGGATTAATTTTTTCTCTTTTGTTTGTTAAACGAAGCTCTTTATTATCGGAAAAAATTATATTAAAGACGAGCTGTAAGCTCTGCTAATAGACTTTTTTTAATTAACATTGCTACATTTTTACGTAAAAAGAAAATCTGCTTTGTAATGAATAAAAAGAATTCACGAGAAAAATATTCATTACCGACCCTTTTGTTTGGTTTCTCTTACATTTTTCGTTCACCTGTTTATAATAAAAATAAATTCCTACTTTTACGTTCTAAACACTCTGTATAAGTTTCTATTTCTGTCATAACCAAAATCAATTTGATTGTTTTGTAGTATTTACTTTTGCTCATTTTTATTTATCGGCATGAGCTATGAGCTTCTCTAATAAAAATGATCGAATAAGATCTGTCTGGTTCTCTGGCTACTCCAATTTTTTCTGATCTTGGATATTGGATCTATCTGTTTGCGGAGAGCCTAGCTAATAGAAGTCGAACCTCCTTCATCGGAAATGTTCTGGTTTGGTTAGGGATTGTGTAGGACCACGCTGGGTCCGCTACTGTTCATGACTGCAGCGTTAGAATCAGTTTGGATCGCTTATCACGGTGCACAACGGCAGCATTGTAGTAGCCAAGGTTGGTGATTAATGGGTTTTGGGATTCGGCAGTGCTTGTGTATAGTTTTTCTGCAGCAGCACGTACGAATTGACTGATGGTCGGAGTGTTAGTGTTTCTGTGGAGGATGGCGTTTCGAACATACCATTGGGCGCTTATGACGGTGCGCAACATGCGGCTTTGGAATCTTTGTAATTTGATAATGTGGGTTTTGGCTGCGTATCTCCAGGTGGGGGCCGCGTGTGTGATTATGGGCCTGATGATTGACTTGCAGAGTAGTAATTTGCTTATTGGGCTAAGTTTGCTCTGGTAGTTTATTAGGGGATGGACGGCTGCTACGGCTCTTTTGGTTTTTGAGGTGCAGGCATCGATGTGTGGCTGCCATGTCAGACTCTTTGCCCAAGATAACCCCAAGGTACTTGGCTTGGTTCTACCATGGGATCGGTCTGCATGGATGTGAACGTTGTCGAGCTGTGAGGGTCGACGTTTGGTAAATAAGGCTGCTTTGCTCTTTTCGAGTTAATTTTGATTTGCCACATTTTAATCCATTTGCTGATTTCTCCTACCGCTCTCAATAGTCTACGGAGAATCATCTGTGAGTCTCTGGAGGCGGCCCAGATCGCCGCGTCGTCGGCGTATAGAGCCAACTTGGTGGTTTCGGTGCTTGGAATGTCGCTGACAAAAATGGAGTAGAAGGTCGGTGATAGGAGCAACCCCTACGACACGCCTGCCGCTTTACTTCTTTCCGAAAACCTGGTGCCATTCAGTGTTGAAGATGTAAGGCGATCACTTTCACCAAGCCATAGTTAATGCCTTTGTTTAACATTTTATAGAGAAGCCTTGGCTACGTCCAAGAAAACGGCGCTTGTATGGTCTGATTGGTTGAAGCCTGCGGTGATGTATTCCACCCTCTCCGAAAACCAAACTGTTCGGCAGGGATGATTGCTTTGTCTTCTACTTCTTGTTGGAGTCTGGATAAGATGACTCTTTCGGTAATCTTGAATAAAGTGGGTAGCAAGCTGATTGGTCTAACGTTTTGTGGAAATAGTAGATCTTGACCTGGCGATGACGGCTGCAGTTTTAAATGACGATGGGAAGTGTCGAAGTAGAAGGGTGCCATTTATGATTCCCACCAGGGCAACGATTGCCTTGTTGGGTAGGTGTTTAGTGCAGCGTTGGTGATGCCGTCCAGCCCTGAGGCTTTCTTGAGGCTTGTTTTGTGTTGAATTGGCGTACATCTTCGGGGGATGTCGGCGGGATCTCATCGTCGTCATTTGCTTCTTGTAGCCTGGAGCGGACAACGCGGTTTACTATGGCCACGAAGCGTACGTTAATGTCGTTGTTGTTTGGGCTACATTGTGGCTCTGAATACTTCCGCTTTGTCTTCGTTAGAGTACACCAGGTCATTTACTCTGTAGATAAGCAGGGTTGGTTGTTTTTTATTTTTTTAGCACCGTGTCACTTTCCACAGTGAGTTGTTTTGTGGGTCTAGAAATTCCAGTTTGAATTGCCAGGTGGAGTTTCTGTGATTATTAATGTTTGTCCGAATTTGTCAGTTTAGGCGCTTAAGTTCTCTGCATTCATCAGGGTGCGGTGTTTGCTGCCATCGCCGGCGAGTTCTGTTTCGGGAATGGATGAGATTTTTGATTGCGGTTGGGAAGAGGTCGCGCCCGTCTGGGATAGATCTTGAGTTAGATGCGAACTGAAGCGAATCCTTTATGCAGTTGATATGGTGTGTTACTGAATTCTCTAGGTCAGCCTAGCTTCGGATGGTAGGGATCGGTCCGAGGTTGACGGTGAGGTCCGGACATCAGGTGGATTGTGGGCAACGCCACCCAAGTGAAGCAGTAGTTAAAAAGATATAATGTCGTGTGTTAAGTCTACGTTTTTTAGTATCGCAATGTCAAGGACATCTGGTCACCGAAATTCGTGGGGTACTGGAGGCCAATAATGTCAATGTCGTGGCGTTTGGAATAGTGATCGAGTGTGTTGCCATTATAGTTTGTCAGTCTGCTGTTCCAACTGGGGTGCTTTACATTGACGTCACCTTCTAATAGGATCGGGCCGTCTTCCTGCAGCAGGGTCTCGAGGTCTGCATCCGTCAGCGGGTGGTTTGGCGAGCACTATACCCTGTCGTAGTGGAGCGATGTTGGCCATGTTGAAATAGACGGAGGTGGCTTTAATGTGGTCAAGGTCGTAAGAGGGACCTGGATAGTGGTCCAAATTAGATCTGATATGTACAGCCGTGCTTCCACCTCTTGCGTTCCGTTGATCTGTGTGGTACAATGTGTAATTTGGAATTCTAGGTTCGAACTGCCGAAGGAATGTCTCCCAAACAAGGGTAGCGTCCAGCTCGTGTCGTTGTGCGAACTCCAAGAGTTATAGGTTTTTGTGTTCTAGCCCGTTGGCATTCCAGTAGGCTATGTGTAGAGAGTTAGGTTTGCGTCTACGATAATCTATTATTTCTCTACCAGTCGTAGGAGGTCTGGGAGTAGTTCCAGGAAGTACTGTGTGATATGCTTGTTGAATAGGGCATCCAGCGCCAGGGTGAAGATTTTCTTGAGAACGTCAGGGTGATTTGTGTTGGCAGCACTTCCCAGGAGTTGTGTGAGAACAGCTGATTTGGTTGATTGTGGGTTTTATGGCTCTAGTGGCAAAGGGATTTCGGGGGCCTTTTTTGGTTATTGAACGAAGCTGGGCTTAAGCTAATGGTTGGATTAGGGCGATAACGGTCCGCCGTTGGCTCGGGCTTCTTTGATGTAGGCGCCTTGGAGAATCTTTGTCAGCCTTTGTAACTAAAAGTAATGAAAAACACGAAAGGAGAAGAATTAAGAGTAGAGAATAGAAGATAATAAAAAAAACTAGAAGAGAACGAGGACATTCACGCACAGTGACTCGAGGACTGTAGAAGACAAGCACACAAGAGATAGAGGAAGGACATGAAGACCATGAAGGAGAATTTGGACTTGACTTGAAAACGGAAAGGTAAGTCTAGTTTTGAGAGAACTCACGACAATTGCTTGAACCAGAAACAGAAAGAAAACAGAAACGGAAAGACTGGTTCCACCGTACACTTTGCTAGTTTCTAGTAAAGCATGACCATAAAACCGGTCACGGGGAAAAGTGCACAGACACGAAGCCAGCTCAAATGTAGGGACTATTGAAGTAGGAACTGCCTTGTCACCCTATCAACCGCCGTAAAAGATAGACAACCAGGCATACATTCTAATCACACAAGTGACTTCACTGGGAGCACGTGCACAATTTAAATTGCGCAGCATAACAGTGTGTAAATGATAATAGACGTTATATTCAAATAGTTTTCAATCTTTTTAGATTATTTCCTTTGAACATTTAAAAAGATGGATTCATATAGCTGGTTGTCCGCTACTACTGAACGTTAAAAAATTAATAGGAGCATAATAACTCGACATTAAAATAGATTTTCCCGGTCTGGCCAGTCCATTCTAATGGTGTTAGCTATGTAAAAGCAATAAAATTCTATTTTACAATAAAAAGATATTATGAAATAAAATCAAACCGACTCAAAAGTTGTTAGATTGAAATTATAAAACTGAAAACCTTTAATAAGATAAGAAATTGCAGTTTGGAAATTAAATAAGTTTATCCTAGCTAACTGCATGGCAGCAACTTTATTAAACGTAACAGATAACTTCAGTTCCGGCATTAATTAAAGAGAGGCTTGTTGAAGCAGATGTGCAAACTAGGACTTCAAATGTGTTTGTATGGAGTGCCCACATGTGACTCTTAAACAACAAAACAATTTTTTCTTTTGTGTAGTTTAACCGAAATTGTTAAAGAAATTAGAGTTTGTGTAGTCAAAGAAAAAAACAGCCGGCACAAAGAAATTGTTTACCAAATGTCTATATTACAAAAAAAAGAATTTACTGTACATTTACTGTAAACTTGTTTGGAAATATCAAGGCTAAAGTATATTTAAGAATACATTTAGTGAAAGAAAACTAAATTACTTTATTTTTCTTTTTAATAAAAATGTGAAGACACAACAAAAACCATTTTCCATTTTATAAGCAATGAAAATGTATCGTCCACTCTCATTACACTTTATAGTTTATTAAAGCGAGTTTGCAAGATAATCCAAGATTTTTGCCCTGGGGAGTAATTTGTTATTCAACAGCATCATGAAATTTTACATTAAACGCATTACATGAACCGGAGGCGTATTTTAGTGGTGGGTTTTCGATTTACCTGGTGCATAAAACTAATTGCTTCAACTTCAATTATAAGTTTCTAGTTTCACAACACTGCTGTCCGTATTATTAAGTAATTAATACTATCTGCAACGTTTTCACGTGTATTTAATTAATGCAGAGTTTATTATGAACTTTAAGAAAATCTTGTTTAATTGTAAAAAGTTAAGAATTAACTTTCAGAAAGGTTTTTACATAACCAGAAGACGTCTGAGAAGAGCCGCTTTGATAATTTTATTAGGAACAGAAGAGGAATTAGGCAAAATTACAATTGCGTTATTCGATTATCCGCTAGAGTTCTAATTCAGACAGCATGCTGACTGTGTGTACTTTACAGAATTTCAATGCATCTGCGATAAAGACAATGCACGGTTTGTGTACGAACGTCAACATCATTAGTTCGCTACATAAAACAAGCGTAAAGTTATATAATAATTAATTTCAGATCAACTGTTTTTATTAATTTTGTATTTGAAGTAATTAAAGTCTCTCGAAATAGTCCCAATAAATTTCAAGTTATGTTGGAAGCAGTACATCGATCAACCAGTCAAGGTAGTTTGCAAAGTTTTTGATCTTTTTTGTCTAAGATAGGAATTTATTTCTGTTAAAAGAAAAAAAAACTTGAATCATTCTAAAGCTGTTTCTATCACTCACCAAGGCATGAAAGGTCTAAACATGATCCCAATGGATATGTTAGAAGCAGTATACTAATCAATTTGTTGTTGTTAAACAATTAAAACAAAAATTTGTTACGACAGTGAAGCAACTTTTAGCTTGAGATCTGGTTCTAAAATTCCAGAAGTTCTTGATGAGCTTGTAAAGAGAAAACCATTTTGCTTCTAGGACACATGAGGCTTTTCCATTGACAAGAAAACAAATGCATTTACTGTCCGGGGATTTAAATCAAAAAATTTTTATGAAGTAATAAGATGATAAGTCACGACACTTTTAAATGAACTAAAAATTTTTAGTTAGGTCAAACAAATCTAAAATAAAAAATCAGATATCCTTCCTCGTTGGTTACCATAGGATTGGGGTAGCTTGGACCTACTCTTTTTCTTTCTTTTTGTAAAAAGTCAAAAGCAATTAGATTTTCTGTTGCAAAGTTTTAATAATTATTACTTAGAAGTCAACCGGGGTGACTAAGTGACATTTTTTAGGTTTTCGTGTTATATTTCCAATTTAAATTTGACGGATTGGGTTGGTCACTGAAAACAACATAGACATACTTGTTAGCCTTTAGTTTATGGGCTTAAAAAACTCGAGGGGTAGGGTGATTATGTGCCCCACTGGTTTTCCCCTTGAAAACTAAAACAATTTGCAAACTTTTTCAGGAAAATTAAAATTTTTTTTTTTAAGAAAATTGAAGTAACATTGGTAGGTAGGTAACAAAAGAATTAGATACTCAAGTCCACTTGAAACTTGTTCTTGATGATTTTAGTTGGAAACGGAATCTTTTTTTTTAATATTTTCTTCTTCGTATCAGAGAATATCCTTGGGGGCTGACCACTTTCAAAATTTCTATTTTGTTTCATGCTTAATAGACAGGTTTCTTTGCATTCATTAAAGTTGGTCAGCATGACACCTGCAAAAATTTACCCTTTATTTCACGACAACGTAGGCATTTTTCACAATTTCTTTTACTTTATCAGCTACTACAGGAGCATCCTTATCAGTCTCTACCGGAGTCTATTCACACTGTTCTTTAGCAGTCTGATTCGTTAAAGGCTGTGTGGAAACAATTTGGTCTTCAGTGACCAATTCGTTATCTCTCAGTTCGAAGAGTGAACGGCTTTCCGCATAATGGACCTTAACATCACTCGGTTCAGTTGATTCACTGTCATTTCTAGAACACTTCGTCTGTGCTGTTTTTTGTTTTTTCGTGGTTGCTTTGCACTTGAAGTAGAAAGCCCAGAGATTGAAGACGAGGCGGGTATCAAGTACTCAACTGTGATTCCTCTTCCAGGGGGCACATTTAATTTCTTCTTTTGCCCTTATGCGAACAGTCTTTTTTGTTGCACTTTGTCTGCCTTTTTAGTTTTTCGAGGAACGTTTGGGACACGTTTTCAACGTGCTGACCATTGTCAGCAAATTGAAAGAGGCGGTCACTGAGTTTATTCAAAACAACTTCAGGATTTAGCAAGAAAATCTCAGTGCTTTAAAACCACTTTGTAACCTCTCTGGACAATCAAGTTTTTTCATTAATTCCTTTACTAAATGAGGGAATTTGGGTTTGGGCAGTGACGGAAAAGATTTTTCCTCCGGAGAGTTTTTTCATTTGCCTAGAATTGTTCTCCAGACTTTTTTCATTGGTCCAAAAAACAAAACGTCAAATGGCTGAAGCAATTCTGTTGAGTTTAGGGGAACGCAATAAATTTTATGTCATTACATGCAAACTTAGGTGTGAACTCAGATTATCGTCAATCAACACTTTAGTTCCCGCTTGTTTTCTCAAGATTGAAAGCATTGTGTACTGGAACCAGTCTTTGAATATTCGTCCATTAATCCACCCGGAGATCCATGCTCAATCCAAGTGAGATAAACGTTCTCTACTTTGTAGGTGGCATATACCGGAGCCAAAGCCCCAGCGGCATTGCCACATACCATGATCGATATTGAAGCTTTAGTTGAGTTCTTAATTATTTCAGGGTGTTTACAATTACCTTGATTGAGCCTGGATTGTCTGCTAAGTTAGACTCGTCATAGTTTCAGATGTTTTCAGCAGTAATATCATCGATTTTTTTTTAATGTCAAAATACTTAAGTATCGTGTCTTTGTTGTGGGCTGCTCTTGCTTGCGAAACGCTTTGAGACAATGTCTAACTGAGCACATTAACATACCTCTTTAGGAATGCCCATTCCCAAGGTCTGTAAAAGTTGAAATACTACGATAGATTCGCTTTAAATACCTCCTAAACAAGAAGACGAAGCTCTTTCTTGTTAATAGGAAAACCGAATGATGGCACTGCTATTAGGTGGGAGCAAATTATCTTCCCTTCTTACTCTGGTTTACGTACGGAAGACGAGCTAAGACGTGCTTATTATCAGATATCTCAGAAGACATTTTAAATTTATATTGAACAATTACTTCGCAGAGTCATAGTTTCGGAACTACCCCGTTCCTTTCGACGCTAACCAGCATCATCTAAAATAATATACTATAAAACCAAAATTCTACACCTAGCAATAGCGTAGTCGTAACCTTACCGCCTATGCATGCCCATGCTAACCAATTAGCAAAATTTCTTCTAGGCAAATTCTACCCATTGATAAATACTCTTTAGCATAACCAAACAAGAGAACTCGTCTCTCAATGTCCCACATAACTTAACTAGAGGGAGAAATACTCTTCTCCTCACTCAACATATACAACAAATATCACCACGGGAAATCAAAGATTCCCCTAAACAATCAATTAACCGACAGAAAGAACGACCTGTTCCTCCTCTAGATCTCCAGATGGTTGAACGACTGGTTTCAAGTCTTTGATATGAAGGTGTCCCACAAATTTATCTTTTAAATTCTGTAGCTCATAGACCAGTGAGGTGAGTTTCCTACAAATGAAGCACTCTATGAATTTGGGTGTCAACTTAGCAGAAAACCTCTTCGTGTTAACTTTCCACACACGTTTTCCTGGCTGAAACTTCACGTGACGCTTCTTCAAGTTATACGTACGAGCGTCCTTATATGCTAACCTCATACGCTGTTTCTCTTCCGAAAAGATTTTCGAAGGTTGTTCCAGCTCTTCAACTAATTTCGAGCGTCCTTCGGTACCTCATAGAAATTACATCAAGGGAACGTAACAACCAAATATTAAAAAGTTTGATGCATACCCCGTTACTTCATGCACCGCATTTATAATGGCTACTAAAATGTGAGGAATCTGGTGATTCCTTTTTATATGACCCCAACAGCAGTAATCACCACACGATTTACTTGTTCGACAGCATTCACCTGTGGATGATAACGTGGAGTATACCAAGATTGTGCCTTATATTTCTAGAGAAGGGACTGTAACCCGGCATTGGTGAATTGCACCCCATTATGGGACAACAGCGCCTGAGGGTCCCCAAACACTAATAGCACCTGGTTTTCCAAAAATTTGGTGATAGCACTGGCGGTAGCCCTTTTCAGTGGTTGCATCAGCACAAACTTGAAGAAATAGTCACACACTACCAACAAAAAAGCATAATCTCTTTTCAACCTCAAAAACGGACCAACAATATTAGCACCTACTAGCTGAAACGGGAAGGGTACTTCCTTTGGTTTACCAATTAAGCCTAGTCTGTCTGTTTGCAAGAACTTGCTTTATGCACATGTCTTACACAGAATGATGTGCTGGCAGACATTTTTCCGAATATGGATATTGAAATATCCCCCTTGCGCTGCGGAAGGATCATCATGACCGTTTCTTAAAATTTTAACCTTTTGTAGGAGGCACTACATATCTCCATATCGAAGCGCAAAAGAATTCGGGACAAACTTCAGCAAACGCTCACCCTCTACCCTCCACAACAAAAACTTTC
>VTPC01001064.1:212291-225314 GCA_011009095.1 Ignelater luminosus
AATTTCAAAATTGTTTTAGAATTTGGAAAAACAAATTATACTGTAAATGTGATTCTCATTAGATTTTTTGAATTTTTCTGACGTTCAAACAGATCACCTGAATAGTCATCATAGTAGAGGAAAGCCTTTTTTACCAAGCAAAGTGAATTCAGAAAAGCTAATAGTGTGGCACACTACCTTATAATGAAAGATGTAAACAGGGAAGTAATGAAAATGCTAAGGGAATGACATCATAGATTGAAATTGCAAATAAATGAAGATTAATCCCTTCATGACGATAATACAAAAAAAAGGTAATCAACAAATTTGCCAAGTGTCTCAGGAACAATAAAAAAAATAGCTACAGTAGGAATGTCTTGCTGTTGCCTGTCAGTAGTAGCCGTTTGATAATGTAGTCTTTTGTTAGCAATTTTAGTTTCATGCTAGACATTCTCTGTTGACATTTGTACACTGTTGTCAACCCACCTGTCGTGCTTACACGAGTATAAGATAGACTTTTGTACAGGGTGGTCCATTCGGTAGCGGAATTTTAAAATTGCCGCCATTCGCAAACCACTCAACCGATTGACGTCATTTTTTGTAGGCATTCTCACAAAGGTCTGGGGTTTTGTTGACAAGTGTTTTGATCACAATAATGGCGACCTCGAAAACAACCTATTCGTTGGAACAAAGAGTGACATTGGTACGGCTCTGGTACCAAAATGGACAGAGTCCGGCGGCAACACTGAGAGCCTTTAAAACCGAGGTGGACAGACATTCGACCCTTAAAGCGTAAACCATCTCAAAGTGAGTAGTTAAAAATCTAGGCAAAAATTAAATTTTTGCTCAATATTTTTAAAATTAATTAATTAATTTCTTACAAAAACAACAATAGATTGATGGCCAAGTTTGAGAGGACCGGAAGTGTGTTGGATGACAAGGCAGGAATGGCCACCAAAGAGTTCATTGTCCGAACAGAAGAGAATGTGAAGCGCGTCAAACAGCACTTCAAAGAAGAGGCCGGTCCATCGACACGAAGAGCCGCACAGATATTGGACATTTCGAAATCCAGTGTTCTAAGGATCCTCCATCAGGACCTGGAGTGGTTGCCGTATAAGATACAGATTGTGCAAGCTCTGAGCCTTCGAAGTGTGACCCAAAGATTCGATTTTGCCAATAAAGTCCTCGACCGCATCGAGAATGACAAAATAGATGTAAAGATGATTCACTTTACTGATGAATGCCATTTCCATCTTAATGGCTATGTTAACAAACAGAATTATCGTCATTGGGGCAGTGAACATCCGTATTTCACTGTTGCGACCCCACTCCACTCTCAGCGAGTAACTGTCTGGTGTTCTGTGACTGCCAAAAAGATATTCGGTCCGATATTCTTGGACACCAATGTGACTGCAGTTGCCTATAAGGACCAAATTCTGAAGGAATTCATCAAAAAGGCCAGGCTCAATCGGATGGTCAACAATTATTGGTTTAAACAGGACGGTGCGAGACCTCATCGAACCCAGGAAGTTTTCGGCTGTCTCAAGGAAGAGTTCAAAGAGAGAATCGTTGGATTAGATGCCCCCCAAAAGACCGGACGAGGCATAGACTGGCCACCCTATTCTCCCGATTTCAGTGTCTGCGATTTCTTTCTCTGGGGTTATATCAAGGATAGAGTCTACAAGAACAACTCTAAGACTATAGAAGAGCTCAAAAAGAACATCACAGACGTCATCAAAGGCATTACACGCGAAGTTCTGGAGAGGTCAACCGAGGCCTTCGAAACAAGGCTCCGCCACATTGTGACCAGCGAGGGTTCACACTTCGAAAACTTAATTTACTAAACCCCAAACATTTATCTTCAGATTAAAAAAAGAATTTCATTTTTATCTCTTGTAGTTTTTTTATAATCGATTTTTCAAAATTCTGCTACCGAATGGACCACCCAGTACTTGTGACTAAAATGAAAATGATAGTAAGCTTACCATTTGGATTATATTTTTTCCTACTACGACTTCTGTTACTACGGCTTTGTGTAGCGTTGCTATTCCTATCGTAGGATCTTCCTCTAACTTGCAAAGATGCTATTAGTTTTCTTAGCTCGGCTATTTCCTAAGGTATATTTTCATCGCGTGTGTTATTCTGGACTGTTATTGTATATATTTCTGAGTAGAAGTCCATTTCAGTTGTCTTATCAGCCATTTCGGATTGTTTATCCAAATTCTCATCGCTGATGACAAGAATATTTCTGATAGTTTTGGACATTTTATTAATCCAAAGAGTTCTGAGGACTTTCTCTTTTATGTCTTCGCCAGCCAAGGTTTTTATTCGACGTAAAAAATGGCTGGGTTTTTTGTTTCCAAGGTCAAACTAGTTACGAGTCGCTTGATTCTTTTATATTCACTCTCTTTGAAAATATTCAAAAGTCTTTTCTTAGTAGCAGAATATTTATCTTCTCTGGAAGATTGAATTATGTCCCAAATATTTTCAACGTATCTAGGCTCCAATTGAGACACTAGATAGTTAGATTTGGGCTCTGCTGTAGTAATTCTGTTTATCGTGAATTGAGACAACCATATCTTTGGTTTTTCGCACCGAAACGGAGGAATTTCTATGCTTACATTGTTGATAAAGTTGTGATTTCGAGGCACAAGATCGTTTCTTGCAGCCTGCTGTTCATTCGAACAGGAGTTTTTGTTTCCTTGGCTCATTATTCCGCTTCGGTTAACAACTTAGGGTGCTTCACACGATCACTTAATCCCGTATTCCTGTAATCACGTATTCGTGTCGGTTTCACCAATATTTAGGTGTCTGTGTTTAATAATAAAACTCACTTAATTACTTTTTTTCTATTTGGTAACTTATACATTGACTTCTTGATCAGAACTGACTACTAGCTCTACTGTGGCTTTATATAGTATACCTAGGGTTAGCGTACGAGATTAGTCTAGAACCTTCTCGGTGTTTCTTTACGCTTCTTCTCGTATCTAGTAAACACTAGTACATTAGAATTATTATAACCTATTAAAACACTAAATTATTGAATTATTTTACATCACAAATATATTTAAATTGTTGTTTAATATTATTAGTTTTAATTATTAGTTACGTGATACCTACACGCAACAAGGACTGAGACAAGGAGCCCGCTATTGCCAACCCTATTTAACCTAGTTTTAGAGAACATAATAAGGAAAAGCGAGATAAACCAAAGCCACCAGTACTTAGAGTACGCTGACGATATCGCCATATTAGCAAGGAGCAGAAAAGAAATGGTACAAGTAACAGCACGTCTGGTGAAAGTGGTAGAAAAGAAAGGGTTCAGATTCAATAGAGAAAAAAACCAAATACATTGAATTATCTCACCAAGAACAATTATTTAATATGACAATACATCATGATATAGAAACGCTGTGATAGTTTCCATCTCAGTAAAAAGAAGTAACGGATGTAAAAATAATAATTCTTGACGAGATCTAAAGAATCTAAAGAAATTTCATTTTTATAACGCAATTATTGTTTTTAATGAGATATAATAGCTTATACCTATGCGTGCATAAAATATCATTATTCTTGCTTGCACTGTTCGAAAACAAACTCGACCAAATTTTGTCATCATACATAATCCAGGTCAACTAACCGCACGTTAATTTGCAATGCATAAGCTGGTGATAAAATTAATAATAATAATAGTAATATAGCACCACACAAAATATCACAAACAAAGTGGTGTATATACGAGGGCAAAAATTCAATAAATAAATTTGTTACAACTGAAATTTTCATGCATAAAAAAATATTCGCTCACAATTTCTGTCAACATTTTATCTTAAAATTATTAGAAAGCAAAATTAACCCTGACGCTTTTCGTGATTGATAGACTCGAAATTTATTCCGTGGCGGTAAAATTAGTAGTTTCCTAATATAAATCAGATTTTATTCACTATTTCAGTCAAATCTTTCTTTTCTCCCTCTCACACTCTCTTGAAAACTAACCGAAATAATAAGACGGCGATAAAAATTAGAAATATTTAAAAACGTTGTAACCGTCTAGAGGCTAAAAGAGATATCTAAATAATGCTGATTATGCGAGAGAAGGCAAATTTTTTATTGTATAATTAATCCCTAGGGTAATATTAAAGCGACAAAACCTACATTTTTTCGAATAAGCACTCTGTTTTAAAAACACCACTCTGAGACTTCTAATTTTCTGAGGTATTTAAATAATTTGCAATTTCTACGGTGGATGATTCAGTGTATTTTCTTTTACGCCTCCTTTCAATTAATTGAGACCTTTTAAGCTGCTGGAAATTTTGATAAGTTGTATTTTTTGCAACGTCGGATAGAATCTCTATATACTTTAACAATGCTGATTTTACGTGAGAAGTTTTTGAAAAGCCTGGGTTTTTCGTAAAAATTAAAGGACGTAGGCAAACCCTTGAACGACGACGTTATTGATTTCGCAAAATACCAAAATACCTCTAAGACACGTTCGAGTTTACGTTATTTGTATGTTGTTCCAGTGTTCAAACGCAAAACTTGAAATAGGATACAATAGTTTGAAAGTTGTTGTTAAGTTTGGAAAGTGAGATTCTTCTCTGGTGTAGTTTTAGGTGCAAAATGGAAAAGCAAAGATTTTATGAAACTTACAGTCTTGTAATATTCAAAAATAAAAACAAAATAAGGGATGAAACAAAGTCTTTGTTGGTGTTTTTTTTTCCAGTAATTGCTTTTTAATGCTCTCCATTTAACAATATTATAAGCAGTTCTCATAGCCAATAGGTTGTGTTAGGATTTTTTTAAAATGCACTTAAATTAGGTTGGTAGGAAAGACATCACTGTCATTTCAATATTTAATGATTTTATCTTTGTTACGTAAATCCTTCCAGATTATAGTCTGAATTGAAATTTGGGCTGCACAATCATTTAATTAAATTTAAAATTTTTAGTCCTCATTCTTTTTCTATTTATATTATACCTTTTAAACAATGGAAAACATTCCAGAAGCTTGACAATTCCCTCCGATTTAATTTAGTTTGAAATTATCATATTGTTGCCGTGCAATGTTCAAACCCAGTACTTCCTCCAGTCTCTATTAACGGGATGGAATTGCAAACCGATCTAGATCCCCCATCAATGAGAAAAGAACTGGCAGCTCGGAGAGGCATATAATTTGGATATAAAAAAGAGAGTATCCTCCCCAGGATATACAGTTACGGATTTTCTGGTGCACCACATTCCTATGGCGAGGTTGGACTTTGATTGAGCCGATGAATAAAAGTGAAACTCAATCACTCCTTCTTGCGTACTGTGTGGCAGACAGGAGGATATGACCGGCGCCCACCTCAGCGACTGTAAAGCGCTTGCGTAATTACGACTGCCAGAACGGTAAGATCAACAGTACAGTGAGACTAGTAAAACTTACTGGGCCACTCGCCACCATACGATGATCTGCTAATAGTACAAATGGCGCGGCGTTGTTAAAAAAAAAACTTCCTTCAGTGAAGAACAGAATGTGGCACCAGTCGTTCGTTCTGCTCGTAGTTTGATGCCGTCTGTTGTTGCCAGTTTTACGTCGCCACTCACCGCCTCTAGTTTTACGCCGCCTCCAGTTTTATGCCGCTCGCTGTTGCCAGCTTGACGCCGACGCTTGCGGCCCAGAAGACGGGACTCTGTACTAGGGTTCTGGGATCCTATCAAGCCAGCGGCGTTTATCCTACTCACCACCATGTTTATAGTTTTCTGATATTGACGTTGAAGATTCTTAGGAATTTATCGCTGACTGTGGGGAGCTCCTATGCTAAATTCATGTGCCAGATTATCAATTAGTTACACGACAAAGTTTTTCAGCAAGCTATGTCTCTCGTAGGAAAAATTTACAGATCTTCTCCTACGCAATTCTATAGTCCCGTGGTATAGGCTTCAGTGAAAACGAAGCTATAGGAAAGAAATGATGGATATCTTCAATATAAAACAATATCGACTGTTTCAGAAGGTTTAACTTGACGTGAAGAAGGCGTCGACAGTTGAGATTCTCACCTCCCAGCTTAATCCCGAGCTCCGGCCTTTTCTATTACCCGGCGAACAAGCAGACAAGATGTCTAGCCGTTGACACAATAAGCGTCTCTTTTAAAGTGACGAGTTCGCAATCAGGAAAATAATTAAGCGGCCGTTAGAAACCTGGATGTAAACTTTAGGAACATCCTACACCCCATTCGCATTTAACTAGAGAACGTCCTCGCTTTGGTCGATTCCGAGTTCACCTGCAGCTTCATCAGCGCCGAGGTCGTTGATCCCCAGTTTATTCAACTTAGTTATCAACAAATCCGCGTAGCCTCCAGTTACGCTACAATAGACGTATTAGAACAAGCCACCCACACTAGCTGTCTTGATGGGGAGGAATTCCAGAAAACCTATTTTATCGCGGCCAACTTTTCCGAAGTCAAAGTCGAAGTTCTAATTGACCCTACGCGGGGGTGTCCTTATGTTGGTGTTGCTAACACCTATTGGAGAAACTATTTTCGACTCTGCTTTTACTGTCTATTGTAAAGGTCAAGAACCGTTTCCCAGAAACCCACTAGGTCCAATTGTAAGAGTTTTTAGCGCAGTTATCAAAGATAGTGTAGCAGTAGCGACCACTACCCCCACAACCCGTGCGGCAGAGATTGTATCGCCACTCAGATGAGAAACCTCTATGTATCTACCGCCAACTGGACGAGATTGTTAGTCAACAGCGTCATCGAGGAGTCCATATTCGTCGCCAAAAGTTATCGTAACCAAGAAAAGTAGGGAGCGCAAATTCTACATAGACTACCGTCGCGGCAACAACCTAATGCCTGAATAATGCGGACACTCTCTGAGACCTGGGGAATGCAAAGGTGTACTCGGTGCTGAACCTAAAGATCGGATAATTCAAAGTAATGCCATTCAGTCTGAAGGAGACACTAAAGACCTTTCAAAGTCTTGATTGGGTACATGCGGGAGTTCGTGATGGTTTTCTTAGATGATATTATCATCTTTTCACCAAACCACGATAACTATCTCCAACATTTGGTCTTCGTTCTGGAACGACTACGACCACATGGGTTAAAGTACAAGTTTCTGCCAAAGGCAACTGTCCACAGGACATCCACGTGCACAAGATCACCGAAGCCGCTGTTCTTCTTCATGGCTGCGAGATTACATTTGGAGGTATGCCGATATAGTTGCCCTACTCATCGATTTCCTAAATGGTAAAGGAAGATGGAACAGCTGACAGTAAAATTCCGCACCTACCGTTTGTTCCAAGCTGATACCAGTTTGGTGAGCCTGGGGGCTGTGTTGTATCATCTAGAAGACAACGGGAAAAGAGAAAATATCATTCAAACAAACAAGAATACCTAGCCGCAGTAAGGGCCATTAAGAGGTATTGCCACTATCTGAAAGACTGCCCCCTTACATTAAGAACTGACAATCGAGCTCTGGCCTGGTTAGACTAATTCCAGTACACGAATGCAAAGTTGCTGCGATGATCGCTTCTTTTTCAAGAGTTTATTTTTCATATCTAGCACTGCACCGGAAAAACCAAGTTTCCAGACGCTCTAGTATGGGAGCCCGGCAAAGACATGGCCTCGTTTCCGAACTCGAAAAGAGCCCTGCTCCCGATGTCCGAACAGTTGTTTAAGGGCGCTTCGCCAACCCGTGCCCGTGTGTATTATCAACTTAGCCGCTATCCCTGATGAAGTAAAAGAAGCCCAATAACGACATCCCGGCCTTGCTTAGATGATACGACGATGGCAACGGGCAGCAAATTTACAGCAAAAGCCCTATATGCTGTAAGCGGGAGGGGGTGGGGGCATTGTATTTAATACATCCCGATCGATAGTCTCTTGAGAAGCTGAAGAGTCAGCCGTTCATCTAGGGGTCGAAGAAATCATTCAGGCGGTCCGTAAATGCTATTTTTGGTTTATTATGGTCAAGGACATACAGCAGCACGTGCGCAGATGCCTTTTTTACGTTTGTATCAAGACACACTACCAAGAACCACGACAAGGTCTCGGTGAAGGTCATCGGTCTCTACCTCATCACTCGGGCAAATAACCAGTTTCTGCTTGTCGCCAGCAATTTCTTTACAACGTGGATACAAGCAGTGGCCATGCCTTTGGCCGAGAGTAATCAGGTTGTGGCATTTCTAGGAAATCAACTGTTTTCGAGGTTTGGCCTTCATCAACCATTACCAACAATGGGTCTCAATTCAGTACTACAATCCCGTCGACAGGCGAGTCCAGGAAATAAAAAAGGCACTGCAAATTTCAAACAGAGATTACAACGGAATTGGGAGCCCGCTAAGCTTGTGTTGGATCATGAACTGGCGATCACAATTGTTACACCATGAAAGACGTTTCCGCCATTATTGCCATCAGCAGAGAAACTACCAGCTGTGTTATAATTCTCTCTTGCTTGGGGAGCGTTTCACTGTGAATCCACAAATCCTACTCGGCAACTCGCGGCAACCAGCAGGCCTTCAAGTTTCTGTTTGGCGATTGGAAGGAGATTTGTCCTGTCTTATTGACAAAGGGTTCAGCGTTAAAGTACACAGCGACCGTTTTTGTCCAGTGTCAATAGTCTCACTGTAAATGAAACGACAAGATCAGTGATAAGCTTACAGACAATCTTTGTGTTTTATGCTTACATTCAGATTTTCTTATAAATACTTGCAGTTTACAATTATTATCTTGGTGTAAAATTTATATATGTAAAGACTTTTCTATTTAAATTTCTAAATAAATAAAAACGAGAGGCCCCGAAGTTAGGTCGCAACTATCAAACAGCAGCTCTTTAACGTTAACACTCAGTCTGTATACTTATTTTTACAAATCCATTCCACTCTAATCTTTGGCTCACAAGCATGGCCAGTTTATTAGGGACCAAAACGCCTTTGGGTATCCTCAGTATAGCTGATGGTATACGCAAGTTTTACTTTTGTTCCAACTAGAATATCTTGTCCAAGATTTTAATGCAAAGTCACAACAAAACAGAGATCTTAATCAAAACGCGTCCAAGGTTTGTTTTATTTTTCTACTCGATTTCTATTAATATAAACCAGAAAATGCACGTTTTACAAGCTTTCAGAACTGATCAAAACCATGAAAGTTTGCAGATATCCTACAGCGTCTGTGATAATTGGAATTTTGATATAAAGAAAATCGGTTTTACTCGAAAATAACGCATTGTAGGAGAAAAACGTAAAGGTAAAGATTTGTCGAGGTGTGATTTATTGCTTTCAAATAGCTGTGCAGCACATAAGCGTTCGTTTTGTAGGCTAACTTTCAGTTTCAAGACTTTCAACTGATGTCGATATAACTGAAACACCGTGAAGTCTCAAAATTAATGATTATACTTAGTTTCGTGTTTTATAAGAGCGGCGACGCTCCGCTTTTTACTTTAAATATTGTTTATTTATGAAATTTTTAGGATCTCATCTAGTATGTAACAGGCACGTTAAACTCAATTCTAAAATTATCGGTTTCCTAAAGAATATTTGAATAGATGTGTCGCTTTAAACTTTAAGAGATAGTCTTACAAGCTAAATTCTTTTATCGGGTACGTGATACACTACAACAGTAGACATTTTTATCGCCAACAATGTAAATATTTTAACTTCTAATTTTAGCAACATTTCAGGTTCATTTATTATAAATTACTGCAACCTTTTCTATTGTTCTTATTTTAGTGCAAGTACCGTATTCACACAACCTTTTCACTCTTAAAACTTTTATTAGTTTCACTTGCAAAACTGTTTTGTTCCAGTAGCAATCCACACGGGTACTGGAGTAAGGATAAAAAAACTTCAAGTTCCGAAAGTAATTCAACATGGCGCTCCTGTGGTCCTAGACTGCGATTTTACTTTAGAAGATACCGACGATATCGACGATAAAAACGTCGGTTTAGTAGTTAAATGGTATTTTAATGAGAACGACCATAAGCCGGTTTATCAATGGATTCCAGGTATAAATAAATATTATACGTGCTAGTGTTACAAATTGGAAGGCAAAACAAAATTTCTTTTTGTTTTTTTATAGGTAGCAGTAAAAGACCTCAGGAGCTAGGAGTATTGAAAGGACGCCTAAATTTAGAATATGCCGCTAGTGTAGACGCGAACAGCGTGCACAGGGCGCTTCACATCCTCAAGCCCAGCCCTGACCTCTCAGGGGACTACACTTGCCACGTAGCAACTTTTCAAAGTGAAGACAGAAAAACGAAGAATATGCTTGTGTTTGGTAAGTTATAGTTTGTACGTTTGTGGATATTTAAAGCCAGATACACACTTGACAAAATAATTTCAAAGCTCAGATTACCGCTTTACTTGACTAACTTAATATTTCTTTTTCCCAAACGGATTTTCGCTTTAATATGGGAGATGCCAATAAGAAAATCCTATTATAAAAGTTAAAAGGATGAAACTAGGACATGCCTTTATAGAACTGTATTCACAAACCATTTAACTTTAATTGCTTTTAAGTGACAAGATTTTATTACCATAGAACTTTTGGATAGAAATTCTTCACTAATATTTAATGATTTCGTTATATTTTTTTAAGTAAACTTCTTTTCTTTATTGTAAATTACGCAGAAAAAAAACGAAAAGAGGTTACTTTTTTTATTTCATGAAAACGATGTCGCTAGTTCAAGGAAAAATTGAAAAGAACAAAATAAAAATTGCTTCGGTTTTATTTTCCACCATCATAAAACTTTAGTAACTTCGATTTTATTTTACTTTGATTACACCTTTCACATGTTAGCCACGACTGTATGTGTGTTGTAGTTATACGTATATCTACAGTCTGAAATATTTAATACTTTTAAACCACCACCTCCACCGTCAGTACATGAACATGACACTGGCACTTATTTTCCGACGGAAAGACAGGTTTGACGCTAGTTTTGTATTGATTTCAAACGGTATCCGCTGTTGTTTAAAAGGGTTTGGCGTGGTTTTCAGTTTTGTTAAATCTTTCAAGGAATGAGAAACAATGTAATTTATTTTATAAAACATCAAACTATAGTAATTGTACGTTAAATGAATCACTTTAACATGTAATAATACACATATTACCTACTAGTCGACAGCTATAAACCTGTCGCTCTTTTAACGTCAATAATTTTGTTGTACTTTGTATCTTGATATAACATTTCGTTGTTTTATTAGTGAGCATTTAAATTAGAAACCTGAAAGTTAAGCTTCAATTTTAATTTGTAAACTTATTTGTCGACTCTCAGACTTTATTAATTTTTTCATCATCCGGCGTTTAATTAAAATGTGCCTTCTCACTTTAAGTTTGATTATTTTTAAAAATAGTTGTCTTCATAATTGTAACATCGTTCTAAGTAATTTTTCACAATTTTACTCAATGTGTGCTTTTAAAAAGGAAAGAAAAGGGGGAAGGGAAATGAAGAGGGGAGTTTTCCAAACGGGAAAGAAGAATCCACTTCTTTCACTCTCTTTCCCATTCATACTAATCATTTTATCTACAACAGCTTAAGCTTAATATGCGCTAAGCTGAATAAGCGATTCGTTTCACAATTAATCACTTCCCATTTTACCTTGCTCGCAGAATTATTCCGCTGCCTAATAGTAAGCTCATCGCTGTTTCTGTCAATGAAAGCCACGGAAGCTGTTTAATCAGACAGAAGCATAGGAATACTTTTTAGTGACGGTGTTCTTGAGTCGAAATACCTCGGGCGCCAGATCTGATTAAGGAATTTATTTCTCCTTTCTCCACAGGAGACACAATTGTCCATTAGTGTGTCCCGAAAAAACTTTTTTTGGATTTCCTTAACACAAGACCTCTTAAAATTTGCGTCATTTATCGTAGATTATTAAAATAATTTTAAAAATAAAATAAAACTGCATCTTTAGGGTTCTACCGATTTTTAAAGTTTTGAAAAATTGTCATTTTTATGATATTTATTTTCGGCTCCTGAACTAAATATAAAAAAATATTTACTTTTTGTTCTATTTAGGTGTAATACATACACGACGTTTTGATTTGCATGTGTTACGCCGAATTTACGGAAATGCCTACACGTATTGCACAATATTTGGCCTAGTTCATGAAATTGGTAATGTCCCTGCTTATTCCGTAAAAATATACAAAATATTGCTTATTACATGAATTCGGCAAGTAATTCTTTGCTTTTTACGCGTATTGAGCATAACCCAGAATTAAAGGTTATGTTTGTTTTTTAGTCATGTTTTAGTGCGCTGAGGTAAACGTTGATAGGGTGTTTTTGTTCTGTTTTGTTTTAAAAAATATATAATATGGCTGAAATAGCAATAATAGATAATAAGAAAACTCTGTTATGGACTAAAGATTAGGAAAATGAAGTAATGCAGATTTTAAAGGCAATACATGAGAAACAATCCAATATTAATAAAAATCGTCAATTTTATCACATTAGAAGTTCGTTTAATTTAAAAAACCTAGGAGGAGTAACAAAAGTAAGCCATATTAAAGATAACAGGATTATGACAACTAAGAATCACGCAATTAACGTTATTGGAGATTTGCACGTAGCTTGTGGTCATAAGGGAGAAAAAGAAGACGTATAAAAAAGTGGCAGAACATTATGCAAATATTCCGATGTCTATGATTAAAAGGTATATAGAGCAGTGCGAACGTTGTACAGAGAAAAGTAAGAAAATTACACAAGCTGGTATTGTAGTTCGTCCAATAATTAGCCAGGATTTGAACCAAAGAGCACAGATGGATTTAATTGATTTCCAAAGTTTACCTGACGGTCCATACAGGTATATAGTGCATTATAAGAACATTTAACGAAATTCAGTTTATTGCGACCTTTGACTTCTAAGCGAGCAGATGAAGTGGCAGAAGAGTTATTGAACATCTTTTCTGATTTTGGGGCACCTCATGTATTACAATCTGATAATGGCAGAGAATTCACTGCAAATATCATAAAAGAATTAGCAGTTCTTTGGCAAGACTTGGTCCTTGTAAATGGCAGACCTAGACATCCTCAAAGCCAAGGAAAGAAGTAATGCCA
>VTPC01001064.1:239770-261005 GCA_011009095.1 Ignelater luminosus
CTTACCTGACATACTGAAAATCTATCAAAAAAGCAAATGACAATTGATGGTTCCTGGATCGTCTAAAAACCCTCTCATCACAGCTAAGATTCCAAGATGTCTGTTCTTGCCCTTTGTTATCATCTGTAGATTTTTTAAAAAAATCAAGTAGAAGCTGCAAAATGCTACTTTTAATGTAAGAAGTCAGATGTCGAAAAACTATAAGAATGAACATTACTCGCTAAACATATTTTTGCTTTTCTGTCTCAATTAATGTTTTTAATAGAGTTAAACACGATGACGACTAACAGTCCTCAAATGCGGGTTACCTCTTAAAACTCAAACAACGACCAATGGTGCCAGAAGCCCCCGAAAGTTGTTCTCCTACCACTCCAAACCGGCCAAGTTCCACCTAGATAGGAGCAGTCGTTCTTGAGATACAATATATCTGTAAAAAAAAACAAAAAGGATAAGTGTTGACCAAATGATTTACAAACCATTCTTCTACCACACCTAACAGTTCAACTTCTAGCCCAATATCTATCAGCCGCTCCCGAGATGCAGAATATCTAACAGCAAAACAAAACACGATCGATGGTAGCCAGATTGTTTAAACGTCGCTCCCTTACTGTACCTAACAGTCCAAGTCCCATCTCGGTAGGGCCAGCCGTTTACGAACTGCGGATATTTATAGAAAAAACAAAAGACGATCTGTAGTGCTCTAATTGTTTAAAAGTCATTCCCTCGCTGCACCTAACCGTCCAAGTCTCAACTCGGCAGAACCAGTTGTTCGAGAGATATGAAATATTTGTCAAAAAAAAAAACAAAAACCAATCAATACTGTTTGGTTGATAGTGTCCAAATCGTCTGAACGTAATTCCCCCACAACTGCAGACAGTCCAAGTCCCAACCTAATAGGATCAAGCATTTTTGAGTACGGTACATCTGTTAAAAAAAAACAAAAGGCAGCCGGTAGCACCTGCACCAAATGAGACCAGTTCTGCTCCAACATTTCAAATCCTAAGTCAATAAGACCAACTGCTCCTGAGACATGGTACATCTTTAGAGAAAACGAAAGATCGATGGTGTCCGAATCGTCTGAACGTCATCCTTCATCATACCGAACAACGAAAGTGATATCGGACATCGGTCAAAAAGCCAAAGACGATCGGTGCTACCTAAAGCCATTACTTTATCACACCTTACAGTTCAAAGCCCAACTCAATAGGACCAGCCGTTCCTTAGATACAGGATATCTGTCAAAAAAGAACAAAAGCAGATCAGTCATCACTAGATGGTTTAAAAGTCCTTTTCCTACCACGCCTAACAGTCCAATTCCCAACTCGGTCGATCCCAAGATACGAACCTTTTGTCAATAAAACAAAAAACGATCGATCGATGGTACTTGGCTCGTTTAAACGTCGCTTTTCCACTGCACCTAACAATCAAAGTCCCGTCTCGATAGTACCAGCCGTTCCCGAGCTACGAGACACTTGTAGAAAAACCAAAAATAATTTGTGGTGCCCTAGAGGTTCGAAAGTCATTCCAATTCCCAACTCGATTGAATGGAATATCTGCCGAAAAAACAAAAGACGATCGATGGCACCCGGTTCGTTTAAACCTTGCACAATTAAAGTTCCATATTACGATAGTAACAGCCGAGCCGCGCTACGAGACAGCTGTAGGGAAAAAACAAAAGACGAATCGTTTAAAAGTCGTTCCCCCACTACAACTAACAGTCTTAAGTCTCATCTCCATAGAACCAGTCGTTCATGAGATATGAAATATCTGTCGAAAAAACAAAAGACGATCGATGGCACCCGGTTCGTTTAAACCTCGCACAATTAAAGTTCCATATTACGATAGTAACAGCCGTTTCCGAGCTACGAGACATCTGTAGGGAAAAAACAAAAAATGAATCGTTTAAAAGTCGTTCCCCCACTACACCTAACAGTCTTAAGTCTCATCTCGATAGAACCAGTCGTTCATGAGACATGAAATATCTGTTGAAAAAACAAAAAAACAAATCGCCCAAAAGTAATTCCCTCACCACTCCCAACAGTCCAAGTCCCAATATGATCGATCAACCGTTCCTAAGATACATAATTTTTGTTAACATAACAAAACACGATCGATGGATAGTACCCGCCTCGTTTAAAAGTCGCTTTCAACTGCGCCTAAGAATTAAAGTTTCGTCCCGATGATGGTACCAGCCGTTTTCGAGATACGGAATATATGTCGAAAAAACAAAAGACGATCGATGGCACCCAGTTCGTTTAAACCTCGCTCTCCCACCGCATCTAACAATTAGTTTCATCTCAATAGTACCAGCCGTTTCCGAGTTATGAGATATCTGTAGAAACAAATAAAACACGAATCGTTTAAAGGTCGTTCCCTCATTACACCTAACAGTCTGAAGTCTTACCTCAATAGAACCAGCCATTTCCTGAGATATGAAATATCTGTCTAAAGTAACTCCCCCACCAGTCCCAACCTGATAGAACCAAACATTCTTGACCTACGGTACATGTGTCAAATAAATAAAAGACGAGCGATTACATCTGGATCGTCTGAAACCCATGTTTCCACCACATCTAATAGTCTAAGTTCCTGGGATTTGGTACATCTTTCTCGAAGCAAAAAGGAATTGGTGGTTTCCGAACTGTCTGTGAACCATTCCCACAACCGTTCTTAAGATACGGAGTATTAGTCAAAACAAAAAACATAATAACGAAAAAAGTCCGATGTTGATATAACGATCCATTCCGAAAATATGCTTTTTTTTCTCTTTCTCGTTGTCTTTCTCAAAACAAAAAAAACAAATAAAAAGTAAAAAACAAATAAAAAGTAAAAAACCGAAAAACGCTGCAACGCACAAGCGACGATCACGCTTTTTGGAACCAAACAAAACACTGCACGCTTGCTTGTTTCAAAGTAACTCCATAAGGACCGTTGGTTAGACTAAGAGCCACACCGTCGGCTTTTGAAAATTTCTGATGTCTTTAACGAAGAATTTGCTGCGATGCTTGTCTTCTTTCTCTTCCCGAAACCATCACCCCCGCGCTCTCGTGTTCACCGCACGGAAGGAGATACGTGCAAAACAAAAAAAGAGAGTTTTCTCTGTCTTGTAGTATGATTTAGTTGAGTTAACAATATTTTTCCATGAGTCCTTCTATATAGCCTATAGCATTCTGCGGTGCATATTCAGTACGCGAGAGATAATCGCACCTCAAGAGAAGTCACAAGCCGTCATTAAGATCTCGTAAAGCCTGAAATCTTAAGGTACTTATAAACTGTACGCTAGTGGAAACTGCATCGAAATCGGTCTGACTATGTATGGTATTTTACAAACATACGTCAATAGAAATAAAGTTGATGTTTTTTACCTCAACCCGTTACGTATTTAAGTGTAGGTGGCGTTAGGGTATTTCACGTCAATGCCAGAATTTAGAAACATGTAAAATTGCAAATTATTCTTAGGGACTTACAGATATGAGTTTCCTAATGTTATTGCACGTTTGAATATTCTGGTAAGAACTTGCAAATTCTGAGAAAAACGTTGGAAATCCACTCTAAACACTCGTAAACAACAGATTATTAGTTAGAAATTACGAATTACGTTTCTGTTTTCTTATTAGTAGTTATCTAGAATGTCACACCAATTTTTAAATTAGCTGCAGTTATTTATTTTTGGAAACCATTAAATCGTATAAGAGTTAGTAACTAACATTTAGTTATTATTTTGATAGTTAGAGTTTACGCTTAAAATTAATAATCCCAAACTGTCCCTATAACCTGGAAAACCGGAAACATACAATTCCAACTAGATATCTGCCGATGATAGTATTTGCAGTGGTTACAGCTATTATAATTTTGCGTAATTTCCAATCGTTAAGCCAACCGCTACTCTTAACTGAAATTAATGCTTTGATTATCTTTTAATTTTGCGGTACAAACTACGTGCTTCCTTATTAGTGAAACTCGCAGTGTTAACGTCTTATCGGTTCTATTCTCGTATATAGCTGTTTTGTATTTACGTTGCTTATTGATTAAACATAAAACCGAATTAGCCAATTTCCATTAAGTCTAAACATCGACAAGATTGTGCAGACTTCCTATATACTACGTATACTATAATACTAACACAAATTCTGTTAAGTTTCCTCTCACTTTAAAGATTGCGTCGAATTGCCAGGAAATTGTTAGCTTTATAACTAAAATACCATTTCGGGTGGCATGTTCTTCTTTATTTAAATAGCTACTATAAAACGGTAATTATGTTAACGTAGTAACTGTTTTATTCTTGTTGCGAATAAAACGAAACGTTATTTTTTTATTCAGAATTTGGCATTATGCATCATTCAGAATTTTATTATAGAGTTAGTAGCAAATAAAAAGTATTAAACATCTTTATAGATCCATCAAAGATCCTTATGTTCGAGTTAATAAAGTTGAAATCGTCTTTAGTCATAACAAAAAGAGCACATTATGCAAATATTACAAGGGATGCTTTTGGTTAAGGTTGTAACTAGTTAATAATGGCTTTTTATACGCTGGTGCTGCTGTAAAAGGAAGATATTTCCCCCTGCAATTTTTCAATAATAATAAAATTTCCGTCTCATTCGAGGACCTTCAGAAGAAATGGTAAATTGATATTCCATCGAAATGTGCAAACATACTTCTTTCATTAAACTGTCCTAAAGATGATAGATTACCTATTTGTACCTTAAAAAGGTCTTTCCCACTGTGACGTATGACAAATAATCATAATTTGTGGGTAAAAAATAGCGAAAAGCCTTTTCCACCCGAAAACTTCTTTCTAATGGGGGATCACATTAATGTCCTGGAAGAAATTTAGAACAAAACGCTTTATCTATAGAAATCTTTTCCGGTTAAAAATATAAGGAAGAGAACACAAGCAAAGGGAAGAGTTGCAGAATTTCCGACGTTAGTTGGTATAAAGTGCAGCAGTGTGACGTTTTCCGTGATCACCCTAAGCAATTCGGATAGTAACTCGCGATTGAAACCTCGCCGTCAGCAAACATTGACAACATAGAACGTGTCAACGAGCTGGTAACGATGTTACCCCAATGTGGTTGGCAGAGCGACTGTACCGATCCGATAAAATCAATCTGATTACTTCGATCTTACCGGTTACAAAGTGCTTGTCCCGTTTAGCTATATATATAGTTACCGTTAAACTTTTTTTATGTACATTTTATTATACTGTTAAAGGCCTGTTATAGGGGAGTGAGTGAAGATAAATTTCAAGTTGCGGATGCTCAGGGTTTCCATTAAAACAGTAACTGTGAACTTACTTTTTCCCTTTCTAGATTACAATGTGAATATTGAACAGGACTTCTCCAAAAAAAAAGAAAAAAAACGGCTTTTCTACTCTTTTAAAACACAGTTATAAATTTCACGAATTTAAATAAGTAGGTCATGCATAATGTTCGTAAGTACATATCAAGTTATTGGGGATTTGAGGTATAAATCAGAATGAATATTTCATGTTAGATATTTAAATCGTATTTTATATTTTTGTTTTATCTTGTTATAAATGTAACACAAAATCTCTTAAAATGCTAATAATTCAATTTTTTTCTCGAAAGTGTTACGTGATATCCATACAGACGAATCACTCCAAGGCATTCAAAGTAGTACTTGAATATTAGGTTTCATTTGGAAATCCTCTGGGATGAAAGTTAGTGATCACTAACAGTTTAGGAGTAGGCAGTTTGTGGAATAGTTGGATTGAATACAATGGATTATGTGTTAGCTAACATCATTTATTTTATCATTTGAAAATCTCGTTGTGATAAACACGCAATTGTTATCGTTTTGTTTTTCGGCGAAATTGTTTTTGCTTGTTGAGTTTGTAAAGTTACACCGTTTGTTTTGTGTGGCTCGCTTGATTAAATATCAATGCTTTTTGAACTGTTTTATTATGCGTTTTCTCCAAAATAAAATGTATACAGCAAAGCAACATTTGCCATTCTACATGTTTATCAGTAATGAGAGTAGCAAAATATACGTGGAGTTTGTTCTATCTCTATAATGCAGCGTAAGAGATTTGTGCTAACAGATGCGCGAAATTTAAAAAAAACTAAGAGTATCATAAAAGTGTTTGTCTATGACACGTATAAGTGTGAAAATGAATGTAATTATTGATATTTCTAGTAGTTTCCCTAAGTAATAAAGAAAATTCTGTCCACTTAAACACGCACCAATTAGATAAAGTCATGAAATGCATCTGTGACGGATTCAACTTTTATTCTTCTTGGATTTACTTAAAGCTTTCGATCAAGCACAGGTTCTTTACACAGAACGCTTATATGGCATGACAATACAGAAGGCCTTCCCGCAAGACGCTGAAGGCAATAACTGAAGGAAAAGAATGTATAGGATGAGTGTTCTGTTGCTAGTTGGTATAACCTTCTAACGTCGTCTTCGTTCATTTCTTTTCTAATTATTGGCGGTAACTCATTTTTCTTCACTTCTCAAAACCTCCAAAAGGTTTCTCTTGTTACCACTCTTTTAGGCATATGGCACTTCATCAATACGTATTCCGTCGTATTTGCTCCCGCTCTGCACTGCAAATTGATTAAATATCCCTTATATGGAACTTTTAAAATAGTTGCTATCAGCTGGATAAATTTGTTTGTTTAGATCATCACCCGTATCTCTTGCTTGCGTGTCAAGTTTCTCCAGTTGTTTTTACATTCACTTACTATATTTCTGATAATGGGCTTTCAGGGTTACCCCCCCTTACGTAATATCTATTACTGTCCTGAAATTCCTGACTTATACTCTCGATTGCAATCTTCAGATCACTTAGTTCTATTTGGAAAACTGAATTTGCTTCTCTCATCCTTCTTTCGTCTTGCCGTAGTTTATGCCTCTTCACTGTTTTTTGTGTAAATGTATACTGTCCTTTCTTTATCTTTACCTTTAACATTCTTCTCCTGTAGAGGCTGGGTAGTTCACTCATCTCAAAGAGTGTGTCTCGTGTTTCTTCCAGCAAGTTTTTGCCAAAACTCTTATTTTTTGTAAGAGCCTATAACACATAGTAAAAAGCGCCTCTGCAAGGTGTCTTAGTCTCCCTTGCTCTTGGACCCCATATCTCTCCCGTGTATACATAAATAACCTTCTTGCAATTGTGCTAATGCCTTTTGTGTTATGCAAAGGATTTCTTCTCCTAGCTATTTACAGTGTTCTTAAGAATTCTGCCATTTTTTTTATCTGTCTTTTTTGCGAATTTGTCGTATATAAGGACGAGTTGATTATTCTTAAATGCTTGAAGAAAACAAAATACAATCAATGCTGCCCGGTTGATGGTGTTCGAATTATCTGAAAGTAATTCTACCACTGCTACACTCCTAACAATCCAAGTCTCATTCCGACAGAACAAACTTAAGACACGAAATATCTGTGAAAAAAACAAAAGACAATAGATAGTATTCGGTTCGTTTAAACGTCGCTCCCCCCACTAAACCTAACAATCAAAGTCTCATCTCGATAGTACCAGCCGTTACCGAGCTACGGGATCCCCGTAGAAAAAACAAAAGGCGGTCTGTGGTGCTTGGATCGTTTAAAAGTTTTTACCTTACCACACCTGAAAGTCTAAGTCTCATCTCGATAGAACCAGCCGTTTCTGAGATATGAAACATCTGCCAAGAAAACAAAATACTATCAATACTGCACGGTTAATGGTGTTTGAATCGTCTGAAAATAATTTTTCCTCCTCCACTACTACACTGCTAACAGTTCAAGTCCCATCTTGATAAGATCAATCGTTCTTGAGATACGGAATATCTGTCAAATAAAAAAAGAAGATCGATGGTAGCAGGCTCGTTTATACGTCGCTCTCCTACTGCATCTCACAAACAAAGTCTCATCTCGATAATATCAACCGTTCCCACGCTACGGGATACCCACAGAAAGAACGAAAGACGGTCTGTAGTGCCCAAATTGTTTAAAACTCGATTTCCCAATCACACCCAACAGTCCAATTTCTAACTCGATCGGACAAGCTGTTCCCGAGTTACGAAATATCTGTCGAAAAACAAATACGAATCGTTTAAAAGTCGTTGCTTTACCACACCTAGCAGTCTTAAGCATCGCGATAGAACCACCCGTTCATGAGACATGAAATATCTGTCAAAAAGAAAACAAAAGACGAATCGCATTAAAGTAACTTTCCCACCATACCGAACAGTTCAAGTACCAACCCAATAGGCGCAAACATTCTTGAGATACGGTACATCTGTCAAAAAAATAAAAAACAATCTGTAGTACCTGGATCGTCTAAAATCCATTTTCCCGCCAGATCTAACAGTCTTAAGTTCTTGAGATATTATACATATTTCGAAAAAACAAAAAACCATCGGTGCTGCCTGGATTGTGTGAAAGCCAGAACATTACACGTAACATACAAGTTTTCCAACTTGATAAGACCAGCCATCCTCAAAATGTGGAGTATCCGTTAAATCAAAAAACAAAAAACGAAAAAAGTCCGATGTTGATACAAAGTTCCATTCCGAAGATATCCTCCCCCCCCCTCCCTCCCTCTCTCTCTCTCTCTCTCTCTCTCTCTCTCTCTCTCTCTATATATATATATATATATCTCTCTCTCTGTCTCTCTATCTCTCTATCTCTCTCTCTTTCTCTTTCTTTCTTGAAACAAAAAAAACGAATAAAACGCAATCGGTATGGAGCTTTCCTTTTAACAGCCAAAAACACCGCAAAGCACACGCGACGATCACGTTTGTCGGAACCAAACAAAAAACTGCACGCTCGCTTGTTTCTAAGGCACCGTTGAACTTTGAAAATCTCTTAGGTACTTTTTGTATGTTAATATTATTTACAATATAAAATAGTTGACTCAACAATATTTTTTATTTTGGATTTGCAAACAAAAGAACTACGAACCGCCATTCACAGAATTCTTCTACATGGCCTATAACCATCTGGAGCGTATATTATCCCGCACGCAAGCACAAACTGCACCCCAAGAGAAGCCACAAGCGGCCGTTAAGATTTCGTAAAGCCTGTAATCTTTAGGTACTCATAAATACCCTGTAAGCTAGTGAAAACTGCATCAAAATTGGTCCAGTATTTTTGGAAATAATGAGGAACATATTGGAGAAAAATATTGGAGTAAATACAACAGAGAGATACTGCAGGAAATAGAATGAAAAGATATTGTGCGATTTATGAAAAGTCAAAGAATACGATGGCTGGGACACATATTAAGAAGAGAGGAGTCAAGTATGCTGAAGAAGTTAAAGATGTGGCAATCAGACACTGGGAGAAAAAGAGGAAGACCGAAGAACACGTGGTGGGATGAAGTTACTAATGATTTACGTAAGATGAATGTAATAAATTGGAAAAAAACGAGCAGCCAACAGACGTGAATAGAAGGAAATAGTAAAAATGGCAGAATCACACAATAACATATGAATAAACAAATTAAAGATAAAGGCTGATTACCTTTAAAGAAAAGGATCATAAATGCTTCTGAGAAGTGAAGCAGATATATTCCTCCGGGAATAAAAGCTTTATAATAATAATAATAAGGAACATGCAAACAAGCATACATACATGTAAAGTAGTAAGAACTTTCTGTTTTGAAGTACCTAAAAGACGTTTATTTGACTAACTATGCAACGTATTATACAAAATTACGTCGTTAGAAATAAAGTTATTGCGATGTTCTTTTACCCCAATTTTACCCCAATTTTTTTACTCAATTTAGCGAATGTCGCATGATTCTTCCAGCAATTTTCTGTAAAGCTTGTATTTTTTGCAGAAAGAGCTACCCCAAGGGGGTAACCCTATAGACTCTCATTGACTCTGCAAAATGATTTCTATCGCAAGTTTTAGTTGAGATCCAGGCCAATTTACGCGTCGAAATGTTTTGATTATTTGCCCACGCTTTAAGTCACTGACACGTCAATGTACCTACCACTGTCGGGAGAGCCCACCGAAGGGGATAACCCTATAGACTCTCACTCATTTTTTAAAATTATTTCTATCATCAGTTTCGTATTGATCTGGACCGATTTACACGTAAAAATGTTTTAACTAATTTACCCGCGTATAACGTCACTGTATGTACTATTATCGGAGGAGCCTCCCGAAGGAGGTAACCCTATAGAGCAGTGGTTCTTAACTGGTGGTCCGCGGACCACTAGTGGTCCCTGAGAACACCCGAAATGGTCCGCGAAGTCATCATACAATGATTAAAATTATTAAATACAGACAAGGAATGGATGACGCGTAAAGGTTAAAGAGCCGGTAGCGGACGGAGCCAGGACGAGGCGAGGGCGCATAGGTTTTAGTCCAACTGCTACGTTCGTTATTATGAGTGCTTGCTAATTTTTGATTTTCAAGTTTAACAGCAAAATTTGGGCAAAAATCATTGAAGACTACGAAGGTTTATAAAATAACTGCTCCTAATTTTAATACGTACGTAAGTAAAATAAAAAATTTTTTGATGACATTGAAGAACAATCTATTGACAAGATAAAATGTAGTCTGGAAACGACGTCGCAAAGTACAGACATTATGGATGTAATAAGTCAATGTTTCGAGAAACATGGACTTATGAGGCAAAAGCTTTCTGGGTTTTGTACGGACGGTGCTCCGGCAATGCTTGGTTCCCGCTCTGGTCTTGCAGCATTGATTTAAAAAAAAATCCCTCTAAAATAACGACGCACTGTGTTATTCATCGTCAAGCATTGGCTGCCAAAATGCTCCCGGAATGCTTTGTTATTACGATGAAAACAGCTATAAAAGTAGTCAACTTTATTAAAAGAAGTGCATTTAATACTTATCTCTTCAAAAAATTATGTTCTGATATAAACTCTGAAAACGAAACGCTGCTTTTTCATACCGAAGTGCATTGGCTTTCCAAAGGAAATATGCTGTCAAGGTTGTACGAACTGAGAGAGGAAGTAAAATTATTCTTAACTAATAAGGAAAACAAAGAGTTGCTGGATCAGTTGTGTTAGCTCAAATTCCAAATACATACCAGTTTCGTATTGATCTGAAGCAATTTACGCGTCGAAATTTTTATACTCGCGCACCACGTCATATACACATCACCGTATCGACTACTGTCGCACGACCCTCCCAAAGAGAGTAACTCTATACAATCTTATTAACTGTTAAAAATTATTTCTATTATTAGTTTTTGTACTGGTTTGGACCAATTTCCGTGTCAAAATCTTTTTACTATTTATCTGTGCATCACGTTACTAGCACGTCACTGTATCTACTACTATTCGACGAGCCTCCCAAAGGGGGTAACCTTATAGAGTTTTATGAACTCTCCAAATGTATTTCTACTATCTGTTTTTGTACTGGTTTGGACCAATTTACTTGTCAAAATCGTTGTGCTATTTACTCGTGCACCACGTTATTAATACGTTGCTGTACCTACCACTGTTGGACGACCCTCTAGAAAAACGTAACCTTATAGCCTCTCGTTAACTCTTCAAAATTATTTCTATTATCAATTCGTACTGGTCTGGACCGATTTACGCGTCTAAATTCTTTGATTATTTGCCCGCGAACTACGTCATTGTATCTACCGCTGACGTCACCACCGTTGTTATACCTTCTTTGCTCGCATCCAACTTCGTACTGCACCGGACGGTAATTTGTCATAAAATTGCAACTTAAGACCACTTAGCCCCACTGAAGGTCAAGACGCCTTGGGTGTGTGCCCCATCAACTGACTTAAGTATTCCACTCTCGAAACGAATTCTACTATTAAGCTGTATCAAAATAAATACTGCTTAGTCACCTACGTGTACTCTATTCAATTCCATTCAAACTTTTACAGTGAATATCTTTTCATATTCAAGTACGATCTAGCAAGATTATTACCTTTCCAGTCTTTTATGCAATATCCCTTTAAGCTTGAAGCCACAAAAGTTGTACTCTATGCCAATGACAAGGTTCACTATTTACTCCAACCATCTTTACCTGTTTGCCGCTTGCAACGTACAATTAACCAGCCAACCTTTTGATTGGTTTTCTATCTGCAGCTCACAATCAATAACTATTGCATGGTCTACTCTCTTCTGATCTAACGCAGCTATTTTAATCAAGCAAACTACGAATCTATTTGACTGTTATCCGTACTCCAGGTCTAACGAATATTAAACGCTTGTAGGTATTTTAGAACAGAATCTTACAAATAATTTTTAGTATACCCTGGTTTATCTGCAACGTAGATCCTTATTGGGATCACTATCACTATTTTCAAACTACCACTAAAAATTTTTATTTGGGGCACAAACCATCTGTCACTTAAGATAAACATCTTTCAAGCCAAAGCAGATATTAAACAGGACTAAAAGTGATGTAAAAACATCTGAATTGTTTTTGATAGGTTTATTTTTGTATTTATGTGGGTAAACTGATTATGTCCTTGGAGACATATACACCATAAAACACTTTTCTTTTTTTTTAGATGGAAACTCCCAAATGACGCATTTATTCATAACACTATCAGGTAAATGCAAGGACAAAACATCAAACTTTTCACTTTAGTCATCAATTTGTTTAATTTAAAAAAAACAATTAACTTGAATTACCTATACTTGTATATCATCTTTAGTAAAAGTGGAAAAACTAACCTCTAAATTAGCAATTATAATTGCAAAGTATGAAGAATAATTGATTTTAAAAATCTAAAAAATAAAATAATGGTTTGACTAGCGCAATGGTCAGTTGAACTCGTTTAACTTGTTTCATTGGTGATTGAATTGCCCCTTAAGATCCTAACAGCAAGCGGTTTTTTCGAAGTCTCCTTTAAAGAAACTTTCCATTTGTTAAGACATCATTTAAGTTGTCATGTCTAAATCTCCCAATTCCTTCATCCATTAAAGGATGTTGCATTGCTATTAAAAAGAACTTGACTTAAAGATCAAAAAGAGCTTGAAGAAACTGGTGAGGTACCAGAAGCATGAATTAACGAAACACGTGTACACTGTTGTTTAATGATAACGCAATATTGCTCTCAAAAGTCGATGTGTAACTTTGGTAAATGTTGTCTTATTAGCATCATCTATAAATCTTCCTTACTATTGTAGGTTTTTTAAAGTAGTTTCTATGGAAAGAGTTATAATTAGTTGTAGACTTTCTCCACGAGAAGTCTTTACAATTAATGAATTTCTTGAAATTGGTTTAATCAGGAGTTCACTTTGGATGATTCACTGGTGTCATGTTACGTTATGAAAGAGTTCTAGCTCTTAGTATTACATGGAGTTTAAGATTTTCGTGTCTTTTGGAACAAATAAAATGGTTCTACAAGTTTATGAAATGAGAATTCAGGCACCAACGGGTAGTTCTGTCAAAGTTTTTACGGATCTAACAACTCTTCAAAATCGCTATAGTTTGTTAGTTAAAAATAATATTTGATTCTTTTGTTAAAACTTTTATTTAATTAATTTATAGTTCAGAACTTGAGAAATAAAGGAAAGTGTGTCTAAGAAACCAGAACTAATTTAAAAATTTCATAAAAAGCTTTAAATTTCTTCGAGTTGTCAAACAAGGCTTGAGTTGTATGTTGATCTCCCTAGGAAGAATTTTTAGCATGTGTATATTCTAGAGATTAAAATTATTGAACAGCCAATTGAGAACAAAGCAAATAGAGCTTAAGCATTTTCTACCAGAAGTTATCTATTGTTAAAAACTTTCTAAAAAAATATTTAGAACAAATTGAAAAGCCTACTTAAACTTCTGAGCTTATTAAACAATAAGAAGCCTTTAGGCAATTCAATTAATTTTCCATACTACGCAATATTAATTTGCTTAAAAGAAAACCAATAAGTGAAAGGACTTAGTTTGCTAACTGAATATTGAAGGAAACCTTTAATAATACAGATACCTACTGCCTCTGTAGTATCATTAACATTCTTGTCCCATCTTTGCTGTAATGCAGACAAATATTAAATTCGAAAGCTTCTCTAACTATAAATAATTTTTTTTTCTATTTCCGATTCATAACCCTATCGATTCGGTTTTATTTTATGCTTCTACAATTCCAAGAGAATGTGAATATGAAACACAAAGCTTCATTTGTTACAAGGAGCTTTGTATGTGACTCTTAATTAAGAGAAGGAATAGGCAAATAAGGATGCGGTAATAAAATTTAGTTAATTAATTTCCACCTTAATGAATGAGTACATACAGTATATCTATGATATTGTATAATTTAGTTGTCATACCTTCCTCCCGGGTATTTATGGTTTAAGGAATGAGAAACATAAATTTAATTTATAATAAATAATGTCTGTAGAAATGTAGAAATTATTAGAAAAGAAATAAGATATTCTCTCTCTCTGCATCAAAGGAACGCCAATTAATTATGAAACAATAAACACAGACTGGGGGTTTCGTGTATCAAAGTTGTTTTTAACTCACTTTTGTCTTTATAAAATTTTGTTTTACATTATGTATCTCTGAAATTACTTGCTGCTACGTGTGCGAATGGACTTGCCCTAAATTGGTTCAATTGGAAAAGTTTACCTTCTTTTGAAGTTCTTGTTTTCTTGTTTTCAATTTATAAATTGGATTTTTTGCTCCTCTAATTTATTGTAATTCATATTGTACGCTTTTTACTTCGTATAATGTATTATTTTTGGTATGAGTTGAAGTGGCTGATTCTATTCTATTTCTGATTTTTTTCTTAATTTAGAATTGGCTTCATAATTTATGTAGAACTTATTTAGAAATTACGTTTGTATTTAGGTACAATTTAAGGTCAGCATGCATGGTGTTTTGGAAACAGTTGAATGACAGAAATGTAATAGAATCAATCTGTTACCAACAACACTGTGTTGTAACCACCTGCGTCCGGTTCAGAACCTTTTTCGAGTAAATTCGTCCAATTAGAAACTTTTATTCTTTCGTTCTACACATTTCCACTCTAGAAAGAAACTTGACTGAATTCCACATCTACTTAAATCCAGAATTGTTACGTTTTCAAATTTTCAGAATGCCTGAAAGTATTATTTCCTGAAAATTACTTTGGTTTTCCAAAATATTTCCAAAAGTTAGCCTGCTACGTTGCTCTACTTTCCCGCCCTAAACAATTCTAATCTTTAATCCTTCAGATCGGAGCGAACAAGTAATACAATTTTGGCGCCCAACGGGTGTGGCCTTTTTATAGTTATACCGTTTTGGATTTTTATTCTACTGAATCTTTTATTATCCTTTGGGCTTAATATCGTTTTGTTTTTTTATTTTTATATTACAGTTGCCGTCATGAACGTCAATTGGTAGACAAATTAGATTATGGGTTGCAGGCATGCAGCATTGTTACCCAGCTGAAATCACGTTTAAGAGTGGAAGAACTGGTTAACACAAGCTTTTCTAATTTACAAGTAGATGCCAGTTCTAATCACCATGACAACCGATTTTGTCCTTATTCGTCTCGTTAAGATCAGATAAAACTTACTTATTTACTTGATCCTACGCCTTTCTACCGTTTGACGTGGGTAGGGTCGAGTTTATTTCTCCTCGTATTCTCTTGTCTTGCGTATCTCTCTCCATTTCTTCCTATGCTGTGTTAATTATTTAATTCCTTCCCATTTTATTCTTTTTTCACCTAATCGCATCTACCAATCTTCCTCGTGGCATTCTTTTTATGTTTTTTCCTGTCACTCGTGTTAAATACTTTTTTTGTACGTCTGGCGTCACTCATGTGACACACGTGCCCGAACCATCCTAACTGTCTTTTCACTATTTTGGTACTTGTACGTTTTGTCTGTATGTTTTATTTCCTATTATATCTCTTTCTGTTTCCCCTCCATTTTCTTTCGAAATCTCATTTCCATCGCTTATATTCGTGTTCTATATGTTCGTGTTAACATCTATAATTCACTGCTGTATATTACTGACGGTCTGGTCACTTTTTTAATTACTTCTATTTTTATTTTACTGGGCATTTCTTTTTTTCTTAAAAAGGTTGTTTCCAACATGTTAAATATTTTTTCTCTTTTCTCCAATCTATCATTTATTGTCTAATCTATCTTTCCATTATTTTCTATTCTTACATCTCGTCTTTGGCTTTCCTTTCCTCCTTCTACCTCCAACCTCCGTCTTCTCCACTCTTTTCCCAACGTAGTCTTTCATCCTTTTTTTGCACATACCCGAACCAACTTAGCCTGCTCTCTTGGATCTTTCTACCAATAGGCCTAACTTCGACCGATTCTTAAATAAGCTTATTCCTGATCATGTCCTTCCTAGCTACTCCACACATCGACCTTAACATCTTCATCCCAGCCACTTGCATTTTCTTTTCTTGGGTCCTGGTAACAGGCCACGTTTCCGCTCCGTGCATTACAACAGGTTGCACTAGCGTCTTATACATCTTTTTTTTAATCCTGTAACTCACATTTTTACCACACAGTACTCTACTTATCTTCCTCCAGTTCAACCATCCGCAGTTCACTCTATCCTGAATCTCTGCATCCAACCCTCCATTGCTCTGTATATTCGATCCAAGCTACTTAAACATCTTGAACGATGATAACTGTTCTTCTTGAAGTTTTATAAACATGCCTTTTCCTCTGTCTTCCAGCGCTTTCCTCCACTTTTACAACCTTTCCTCCAGTTGCTCTCGTGTAGATTCGCACAGAAGAATGTCATTCGCAAATCGCAAACACCATGCTCCAGGGTGCTTTCTTCTTTACATCTTTACTAACACGTCCGTCACTAAATCGAACAGGTACGGGCTGAGTGCCGATCCTTGGTGCAGGCCCACTCTTATTGAAAACCCCTCAGTCCTGCCGATACTACTTCTCACAGCAGTCTCCGCCTTCTTATACATTTCCTTAGCCAGTCGCACGTACTTTTCTGGCGCCCCCTGCTCCCTCATACATTTCCAAATGTCTTGCCTGTGCATCTCGACTTGCATCTCTCTGCACTTCTCCGTTAATTGCTTCAACTCAAATATCACATCCGTCGTTCCCTTTCCTGGCATGAACCCAAATTGCTCCTCCGACATCTCCGTCTCCTGGCTAATCCTTCCTTCAATGACTCTTTCCCAGACCTTTATACTATCTAACATTAGCTTTATGCCTCTGTAATTCTCAGAGTACTGCACTTTTTTTTTCTTGTATTTGTATCAGTACACCCTTCCTTCAACTTTCTGGTATCGCCTGTTGTTACTTTCTTAAATAAATCCCATAGCACATCGATACCTCCCGTACCCAAGCTTTTCCATACTTCTACTGGTATCGGGTCCGCTCCTTCTGTCTTTGTTTTTTATCTTTGTTAAAGCACATTCCACCTCTTTCCTACTGATTTCATGAACTACACCTTTATTTGCATCGCCATTCTCTCGGGTTTTTTACATTTAATAACGTCTTAAAATGCTCTTTGCACCTCATCAGTATCTTTGCCTGATCCTGCAGTACTGCTTCTGATTTATCCTTTACTTGTCTAATGCACGTTATATCTTTCGACGTTTTATCTCTTGCTTTAGATATTCTTAGTAACCGCTTGTCATCCTGATTTCTTTTTAACTTTTCATACACTTCGTGTATTACGTTAGCTCTTGCTCTTGCCACGGCATTTTTTGCGTTTTTCTTTGCTACAGTATAAGCCTCTCTGTTTGCCCTCTCTCCGTGGCGTTTCATATTTTCTTAGCTCCCTTTTTTCGTTTTACAGCGGTTTGCAGTTTCTCAATGCACCACCACGCCTCCTTGTCTTCTGGGAGCCTCTTCTTTGTTGTCTTTACAAACACTTTTACACCTACCTTTCTTATCATACTACTATTTACATCCCGCCAGTCTTGCGTGTTTTTTGGTAACTTCAGTTCTCGTAGCACCCCATCCTTAAACTCCTTTCTCAGTCCTTCTTCTTTTAATTTTCACTACTTTATCCTCTGATTCTTTCCCTTGATATGTTTCCTTCTATTTTTCACAACAAATTCACAGTCCGATACCACCAGCCTTGTTGTGCAGCCACACTTTCTCCATTTATAACTTTAATATTCTTAAATTCCTTCAGATGTTTCCTGCGGCATAGTATGTAATCGATTTGATTTTTCTTTCTCCGCTTCTATACGTTACAAGATGTTTTCTCTTCTTTTGAAGATACGTATTCCCAATGGGAAGATCAATGGCTTCTACTTTATAAGAAAAAACGTCACGACTTGGAGACTACTATGAACCTAAAATTTTTATAGTTAACTCAGGCTTGTTATCGAACGAAAACGGCATGTCACAGTCGTCTCGGGTACTGTTTAAAGCCAAGGAGGATGATTGCTTGCCCATTTACGTAATTTAAATCCTCTTTTCAACAACAGGCAATCAAGTTGCTGCTGTTTAGGCTTTCGTTAAACAGTTCGTTCCAGAAATAATGTCGCAACGTAAATATCAGGCTGCAGAACCTGAGCAGCGAGAGGATAATTATTTTGTTCATCTGTTGCTAATTGATTAATCGTGCGTGAAGGTAAAAAAGTGGCCGATGCGACTCCGTAAGTGACCGTTTGTAACCAATATTCCTCTACAAGTTGATTAACATCAAAGCGTCAAGCAATGCGCTGATAATCACAATAAGACAACTTGATTAATATCTGCCTATACATTTGTTTAATGTCGACAGTGAACACTATAGTATGCAATCGTAATTGTAATAAGATGATTACACTGTAGTTCTATAACTTCTAACCTATTAGTAGATGATTGCTTAATGACGTATCATTAAAGGTTTTTGCAAACGCATCGGAAACAATACCCAACTTGGTAGGACTGCTATCAGGCTTCATTACGTAATGATGAGGTATATAACACGTTTTGTCATGATGAACTGGATTAGAAAATAATTTTAGGTGTCCGTTATTAAGATAATCTTGCATAAGATCTAAATGCGAGTACATTTTATGCAGTAATTGGTTTTGGAGTAAACGGCGTTCAAGAGACTTATATCTGGGAAAAAATTGGTTCAGGGCTATTGAAGGGCAGTGCAACAACATTTCAACTCTCAAAATTGTTTGAAAGAAGTTTCAAGGGAACCACAAAAAGAAAAGTAGTCAAAGGGGCTTTAAAGGTACTAGTTCTATTAATACCCAACCAAATACTGTGTTTATAACCCTAAGCTGATTATCTTTTCTTGTGGTCTTCCTATTTTGAAGGATATCGAGAAGAATAGATATTGTTCTCGACATGCAAGCAGAGCTCCAAGTAGCACATCCACTTTGCCGGTAGTACTAAAGGTGGGATTTGCAAGGGTGATATTTGAAATATGTTCCCACTTGGGAACGTCAATATTACTAATTAGTTGGCATATCTCCACAAATTTCTGACATAGGAGCGGTGTAACGGTTTTGTTTAGAGAGCTTACTGTACAGTTAGTAACTGTGCTACTAGAAGTTGATTGATTACCCTTGCCCAATACCTTGAATAGATGTGTATGATTTGGAACGACAAATCTCAGAGCTCGAATATTTATGGGATTACACCAAGCATCGATTAACTCGGCGAGCACAATAGATAATAGCGTGGTTATTTGGTTCAAAGATGTACTAATTAATACCATGTGCAAGCTGCATGTTGCAGAATTCACCGCTGCACTAGTATTATGGATGACGTCTGGCACCGCAAAAGTATTTCGGAAATCGTTAAGAGCTCTTCTTTAGGGCGACCCACGTTGCATGTTCCGCAAGTTTAGAGCCAAATGTAAGTGGGTATGGTGCGGAGCTCGACAAACACGGCAAGTGTGCGTCGAATGACAATCTTTTTGCATATGCGACTGACTCAAATAATTAGCACACAATCTTTGGGATTTTACAAACAAGTATCTATCGTAGGGGGTCTTTTTTAGAAAGTCTGGATACTTCGACATTACGTGGGTATTTTTACAAAGCACGTATTGATGAGTGGTGGTAGTATCTATTTTATTTACAACGAAAAATAATTTAGATTTATGTTGTGTAGAGGGCTTTTTAACGAATTTGATTGGTTTTGATAGAACAAGCTTTGAATTAAGCACATTCGCTCTATCTAACGCCTCACAAAGATTGAATAAGAAAGTAGTCAAGTTCTTAAACGAAGGAAGCTTTTTCAAAATATTTTCGAGATTCTATATCTAATTTGTTCAAGCATTAGGTTAAATAGTATAAAATCCCACTTATCAACTGGAAAATCTACCAGTTGTGACACCCAATAATTTTTAGGTGTAACACTTCTGGATACATTACAGTGACAGGCAGGCCCATAGCTAAGGGTTGTAGCGCCTGCGTGATGAAACATATTTTAGCGTCCCCCGCCTCCCCTCCTAATGTATTCGCTTCTTTTTGCAAGATATTTTATAGGAGATATTTGCGAAACTTTAGTATACAAGGTGAACTGCATCACGCATCATAACGAGTTTGCAGAATTTACTATTTTAACTTTTTCCCGGTTTCGGAAAAATGAAAATAATACAAATGACATGTACACTACCCCAAAAAAAAGAATGGACAGGGCTATAACCAATTCTAAGGTATTTACAGTTGTGTAGGCAACCCATTCTACAACATCACCATTACTTTCATGCCAAGGCAGGCTTTCTACAGGACACCTATCGCAATTAGTTCCACATCATTGAATCATTACCTAGGGGGTCCGTGGGATTATAATATTTTCGGTTTTAAATAGATTTTAGATGTGAAAGCTAAACAGTTGTGTGCATCCTTTTTAAGAAAGAAATACAGTTAGGACTTAAGTTAATAATAAATTATTAAAGTCGTTTAAAAGGTTGTGTGTATTAGAAAATTTTTTAATTAACACTAATCGTTAGATTATATTGTCAATTAACTTCCAAAAAATTTTAGTGAAGAAGGCACTAATTTTAAGCATTAACTTAAAGCTCTAAAAGAAGCGTATTATGAAACCCAAACAGGAATATTCTGTTTAATTCTGAGAGAGCGTTTTCCTTCTGCTAGCAATTCGTTATTTATTTTCAGCACTTTTGTCAAAGTATATCAACATTTACTAATTACTTGCAGAAACTGAAGTTAAATTTAATAACATTTTAAGCTTAGTAATTTTATTTATTTAAATAAGTTACAAATGTAAACAAATGAAACTTATTAACGAAATACCCGTTTCTCTTCTTGGGTCATTTGCTGTTAAACAATACCACAACATTTTTATTTAATAGTTGAAAAGTGTGTTAATTATTTCTTCAAAAGGATGTACGAGGGCGGTTCAATAAGTACCCGTGTTAGAAATGAAGACACAATTTTTTT
>VTPC01001064.1:266005-293070 GCA_011009095.1 Ignelater luminosus
TTTTTTTCAAAATTTTTTTTTATTTTTCAACATAGTCTCCTTTTAGAAATATACACTTCTCCCAACGTTCCTGCCATTTTTTTAACCTCTCCAAAAAATAGGATCTGTCGAACTCTCCAAAATACGCCTCTATCTCGGCGATGACTTCCTCGTTTGAGCTAAATTTTTTTCCCGCGAGCCATTTCTTAATGTTAGGAAACAAGAAAAAGTCGCAGGGAGCCAGATCGGGTGAATACGGGGGATGCGGCAGCAATTCATAACGCAATTCATGCAGTTTGGCGGCGACAACTCCGGATGAATGTGGTGGTGCGTTATCGTGGTGAAACAGCACCTTCTTTTGCGCCAAATGCGGCCGTGTCGCCTTCAATTTTTTGTCGAAGCTGTCTAATAACTCACTGTAGTGATCGTTCTTCCTTTTTCTAAAAAATTCATAGGGATGACGCCATTCGCATCCCAAAAAATCGTCGCCATGACCTTTCCGGCCGATGGAACCATCTTCGCCTTCTTTGGAGCAGATTCACCGGGAGAAATCCATTGTTTTGATTGTTGCTTAGTTTCTGGTGTGTAATGATGAATCCAGGTTTCATCAACGGTGACAACTCGACGCAAAACTCCTTCGGATTTTGCTTAAATTGCTCCAAACACTGCTTCGAAGTTAACAGCCGCATCCGCTTGTCCACCGTTAGCAATTGCGGCACCCATCGCGCCGACAATTTTTTCATCGCCAACTTATCATGTAAAATATTAATTGCCGTTCCTGTCGACACACCTACGGCCTCTGCTACTTCACGCACTTTCGTTCGTCGATCAGCGAGAATCATGTCGTGGACTTTTTGAATGATTTCCTCGGTAACCACGTCTGCCGGGCGGCCGGATGTTCGCCCACGTTTAAATTCGTTGAACCAATATCTAACTGTGGTCATAGATGGCGAAGTGTCCCCACAAACAGCATCCAACTTTGCTTTTATCTCCTCGCATTTTTTCCCATCCAAAAACAGAAAGCGAGTTACCGAACGATACTGGTCTTTTTCCATCTTAGCTAAAATCACGAAACACGTCTTACTCAAATGGCTGTCAAATCCAAACTAACCTATCAATCAGTCTGCAATTTGTTATACCGTCGTTTGATAGATGGCAGCACACGATGATAACACCAACTTTCCTCAGGAACGCCTTCTGTCGTCAAACACGGGTACTTACTGAACCGCCCTCGTATACACATATTTAGCTTTCATGCCGAAAGTTTATTTGAAAACTGAAAATAACAATTTCGGGTGCCGCTTAGGTAAAGATTCAATGAAGCGAAACTAATTGCGACAGGCGCTCTGCAGAGAACTTGCCTTGACTTGAATTTCTTGAAAGTAATGGTGATGCTGTAGAATGTCCATGCTCTTTGTTGGGGTGTTGTACACTTGTACAGGTGCACTAAGTTTTCTTTTGTCTACAAAAACCCAATGTACCCGCCTGACTATCGTTGCAAAGAATCTTGTAAAATATTTTTTTATTATTTTGTGTACCATTATAATTTTTTAAATCGGGTGTAGCCTGGAAAAATTATGAATGCGATTTTATAAATTTGCGCCCCTTATAAGTGACGCCCGCATGTTAAACACGCACTGCTCGCCCGCCAGCTACGGCCCTGGTGACAGGTTGAAAGCTAAGAAATTCAGTGACTTATTGATTTGAAGATATAAAAAATAGATAATTTACTTGGAGAACATCACAGTCTTCTTTTCATGTGAGTTGACTTCTCCAATTAAAAAGGCGGATAATCTGAAATATGAATGACTTTTCAGCTAGTGTTGTCTTTTGAATCTCTCGATAAAAGAATATCTTTATTTCATATTAAAGGCTTCTTTAGGTCGTCTAGTATACGTATCATTTATTCAGTACACTCTCAGATGATAGGAAAGCTAAACTGCACTATAGCTTCATTATTAGTTGAATCTAGCTAATTTATTATTGAGCCCGAAGCATTTATCTCAAATTATCATTCCTAAATGGTAAACTGCAAAATTAGATTGTCAACAAAACTAATTCAAGAGCCAAACTGAAACTATTTAAACATTAATAACTTAAATGCAAGAAGTAGTTGAGGGAGAGAGAATATAAACGTTAAAATCAATATTGCAATTTAGACAGATATAAAGTGTGCTTAATCCAGAAATCCTAAAATGGATATAGTATGTGATTCGAGGGCGGTCAACCGGACATATCTGTAAGTCCACGTGATTGGAACCATCACTTACTCCGGAGGATTACCTCGTAACAAAATTCTTTTAATTTGTTCTGCAGTAGAGAATTTCAGATAGCTACTAAACCGGGATTATAGGATAAAACTTACACAAAATGAATGGAGCTTTTATATACAGAATTGTTATTTTTATTTATTATTATTGTAGTATATCAATGATATGTACAGGGTTACTAAATAGTTTAGGGTAATTAATGTTACATACTAACAACAAAATATTTTAACAAAGTTGTTTTCAATCTCGAAAAAAATTTGCTTAATGGGAACACCAACGCAAAACAAAACTTTCAATATTATTCTTTTGTAATATTAACTAACTGGAAATCTACGTGTGCTTTTTTCGAAATAGGAAAAAATCTCATTCTGTAAACAGCGGGTGTATTAAATTTTCTTTAGTGTATACGTGTGAATTTGTTTTCAAATTTAAATACTACTGCCTGCTGCTAGCTAGAATGTTACGAATGCGAACAAAAAAACAACTGCTGGGGAGAAAACAACTTGCTTAACTTAAAAAGTATCGTCAAACTTTCTTGTACTTAACGACTTGCTGAAAGGTCCGAAAAAACAACGGAACAAATTCCAATTGATTGAGAATGGGGAACCGTGTCTTAAAATAAATCTTAATGTCTTTCGACGAGCGGTGGTTGTTATGAGGGAAAAAAAAGAGAAACAGTAGAAAGTTTGTATTTTTAGGTTTTATCGGGGTTTTTCATTTGAATAAAATATCAAGTTTAATTTTTCAGAACAGTATTGAGGGTGTATTTACCGAATGCGTACATAATTAAATGTGAAGTGTTATTGGTTTAGCGATCTCTAATTAATTAATATTATTTGAGTTCGAATCTATTTTGATCTAATTCCAGGTTCAATTATCTAAATAAATACATAATATTCCATTCACGTTTGAAATTAGTCAACTTAAATATTTAGGTAATTAGAAATATAAGCTTCTAAGGGTTCTCCGGCCTACAGAAATATATTCAATGGTCTTCCAAGCGCCTAAAGAGGTCACAATTCTAGTGTCTAACACACATCTCGATGTGACATGCCCAGCTTTATCATATCCAGACAGGTTGTACGTCTTTCAAGTGGAACCTTGATTCATACAACCTAAAAGGTCCATGTTCTGTCCACAACTAGATGAATTTTCCATCTATTCCTAACGCCTATACCAAGGCCTTGGTATCACTTTCCCTACTAGTCGGTCACTATACACTGTCGACCATATCTTCATTCGCGTGTTTTCTCAGTTGTGATGCTATTCTTGTTTTGGAGATAATTTTTCGTCACCCATTTTATAGTTAAAGCTAAAGCATTAGCACGCTCGTTTCCCTGTTACCCTTCGTGCGCCTTTATCCAATAACACTTAAGGTCTATTCCTTTATTTCGTAACTGCATGACGTTGCTACATATTTGCAGGGCAATTTCATCATTAATTTTTGGTGCAACGATAGAGTCCAGCGCGGATTTCGAGTTTACTATGCTTTTAAACTTTTAGTTTTCTCTTTCTCTACTTTTTCTTCTGGTCTATTCCATTGCTTTTCTGTTAGCATAAAGTTTCGCTTGAAAGATGAAGGCTTGGTCTTCTAAGCCTCTCTTTCCATTTTTTATTTCTTCACCATTTTTATATACGACTCTCTATTGCGGACTCATCTGTAAATATACCTGTTTTATTTTCCAGTGATTCTAAGCTCGAATTGTCTAGATTGTAATCAACCAAGCTTCTATTTGCCGGATGTGGTAACTCTCCAATTTTTTTTCTTTCTTCCATTGCTAAATCTTTTATCCATTTAGCTACTTTACATCTAATGCTAACTTCTATCCATAGTGGTCTTATGTCCGTGACCACTTCCAAGGCTTTGGTTTGCGTGATATCATATGTCTTAGATATGGCTAGCAAGCACGGACGCTGTACCGCTTTCAAGTGCTTGACCATTTTGCTGTTCTACCAGAGTTCTTCCCAAATGTTTGCATCATAAATAAAAATGAGTCGAAACCATCTTAAATAGAAAATTCTTATTATTTCAGGATCCCCATTTTTTTTAGAAAATTTGTGTCGCTTTTTTTCGCAACTCTTTACAATGTTCAATGAACAGCAGCTTTTTGTCTATCGTCACGCCCAGGTATACCACTGCTTCTTTATTTATTATTGGTCTTGGTCTTCAATGATTGGCTTTTTCTGTGTTTTTCTCCACGTTGTACTGCAACTTGTTACTTCTCGCATATTCTTTTCAAGTGGACCATACTTCTTCCCAATTCCTTTCAATCAGTTTAGCTTAAGGTCCCACTAAAAGAAGGATCTATCATATTTTTCTTTTCTTCTTTCTTTCAGTGCCAGAACCACCTTCCATGAGGACTGATCAAAGAACAGGGTGAAACGATGATCCTTAAGCGCAACCTCTACCTATGTCTCTAATAACTCTTGCACTGTTTAATTCTCTGTTTTTAAAAAGTCAACTGGCCGAAATTTCTGGGGCATCTCTTTCTCTTTAGTTCACTTTCAATTTGTGGGTGCCAGGCTGAGTTGAATAAGTTACAATTATCTAGTGCAATCATAAGTGAGTGCATTTCGCTTTCTTTATTGCTCTTGATGTTCGAGATTACTTTTTGCATTGTCGCTAGCGTTATTTGGTTGCTTCTGAACCCACATTGCTTACTGAATAATTATCTTCTTTTTTCAAAAGAAAAACATTATTCTTTTGGCGATCAGTGCTGAAAGAAGGCGAATCAACCTTTTTATATATTTTGTAATACACTCCCTATTTAAAACAAGAATAGTACAATTTTAATAAAGTCTTGCTTTGTAGAATACTTTAAAGGCTATTATGGAAATCCCATCAATCTTAGGTGCATTTTTGCTTCCCATATCTTTTATTGCGTTTCTTGGTTTGTTTTCAGATATTTCTGTGTCTATGTTGAATCATCTGATCTAATTATTTTGTGTATATGTTCCTCGTTTTCAATATTGCCTTCCTCTCGTGTCTCTTCCATATTCATTGTTTTAAGTTCCATCACTTTTCATAATAGCTGTAATGCCACCTGTCTTTTACTCTGTCATTATCTTATATGGCAGGGTTTAGGGATTGTCAGTTGTTATCTCCCTACAATATCTCTCTAAAGGCTTTTTCTGGTCTTCTTACAGTCTTATATTGTTTTTTGAGCAGTCTACATTTTTGTGTCGATATGTTTCCCTTGGAATTGGGTCCCTAGCGATCTGATATCTTTTTCTCGATTTTCTGATCTTTTTTCTCTTTTACCTCAGGTCATCGTTCCACAATGGAACCTTTTTATATTGAGAGCTGCTTTAGACTATTGGTACTGATTTATCGCATACTTCCTCACAACATTTGTGTAACCTTTTAGCCATCTCTTAGCTTGCTATCCATATCTTCCATTTTCAATCTTTAAAGTCCCTCCCTAATCACTTCTCTAAACATATTGCAATCTGTTTTGTCTAATCTATATTTCTTCGTACTCTTTCACAGTGTACCTAATATATCTATGGTTGCTTGGGGATTCTTCCTTTTCTAATACTTCCTAATTGTCCATCTCTAACCCTTTGCTGAGTGTTGAGTCAATCCAACTTGTTCCATTACCGTAGTAAACGTTGGGCGACTTTTTTTATTATTGGCTAACTCAATCTATCTATCATTCCTCCCACCCACACATTTTTTCATTGTTTATTTGCATTCAGATCCCCTCCCAAAGTCACCTTTTTATTTCCCCGCACCCTATTATTTCATCTTAATAAGTTTTCGTTCTTATTCACTAGGATTGTGTTAAATTTTTTATTGTTGTAAGCTGTTATGATTTTCAACCAATACTTTGCCATTTCCTAGGCTTCCAATGGCTTTGAAAGTGCCATCTACTTCCTTGAAAGGTATCATCTTTTGTAACTCTTTACTATTCACTTCCTTTTACCCTAACTATTATGGCTAATGGTGTTATTTGTTGTTGTCCTTCCTTATCCTCATTTTCCTACCCTATTCTAGCTAATACCCTCTTTTGACACTACTTATGCCCATGTCCCGGTTCTTTTTCCATTTCCATTTCTTCTATGCTGCCTTGAACTTCCAGCATATGTCTTGTTCATCTCCGCTTCTTAAAATTTATACACATATTTCATCTTTGTTATCTCGATGATTTCTTCACTCAGTTCTTTAGCCTTTCCTCCACACACAGATTAACTCAAATATTTTTTTACTTTTTTTGTTTTGACGGGTCATAAATGCTGTTTCAGCGTTAGTAATCTGATCCAGTCTGTCTCTAACGGCAGCTCGGTCTTCTTCGTGAACTGTATTTTACTATATCGTTTTCTTGTAGTTGCGTGAAGCGCTTTCAATATGATCTTCAATAATTTCGTCGGTTTACTTAGTTAAGAATATTCCATCTGTGTCTTGGTCATTTAGGATCATTTTATATTCCTACTACTTTTTTTTTTACTTTATTTGTTGCGTTGCTTATACGTACTGCTTGAGCGTTGAACTTCTGCGAAATTCAATAACTTAATTACCCTATTCATTTCCGATACGTTAATGGGAGGGAAAAGACTCCTACCACCCTTCCTCGCTAATAACAAAGCTATACATTCAAGCCTACTTACCATAATGTTTGTAATTTTAATTCTATCTTCGTACCGATTCGGACCGCTCCCTGTCGCAAAAATCACTTTACCTTCCACAAGTTATTCTAAGTACGCTTTTCGTACTGATTCGTACCTGCAGGCGCTACACAAAGGAGAATGATCTGAAACTAATATAAAACGCATCATGCACTACTCTATTTACCACATGAAAATTCCTTCAGAAATTCTGTCATAGTATATCATAGATATATTAGCATCTACCCTGATCGGAATATTCTTAATTTTCGACTAATAATCTGAGGGTTATTTAGTGTCTACGAGTGTTCAAAGTAATTCTCCAGTACAACATTGTGAAAATCTACATCTGTAAGTCCTTAAATAGAAATTTTAAATTACAGTTTTGTACTTTTCGCCCAATCAGTGCAGTGCCACGGACCACCCAAAGGATTCTTTTACACTTCGAATGGCTAGATGTAATTCGTTATTTAGAATTAATGATCTGTTGCTTATTTAGTATTTTCGAGTGTGTAAAGTAGCTTTAGAGCGTCTTTCTCTGGATTTGCAGAAATTCTAGACGTTTAATAGCACTATTAAAACTCATATCGGTAAGTTCCTAAATTTACTTTGCAACTTAGCAATTTTGTATGCTCTAGATGTACTTTTTGTGCAATCAGTCTAGTCAATAGGTTACCTAAAGATTCTTTTAGACTTCGATGAGCATGACATAATTTGTATTTTAGAACTAATAACCTGTTGGTTATTTAGTGTTTTCGAGTGTTTAGACTAGAGATTTATCAAGATGCCATCGCTTGTTGCCCAGCGTCATCTGCATCCTTTCCTTGATTTTAGCTGTAAATCTGCCCTGTACTATGAGGGTTATATTATGCTCAGCATAGGTTATGGCACAAAAGCCTTAATTGTGGAATTCCCACAGCAGTTTGCCAACAACAGGATCCGCAGTAGAGGAGATAGAACTTTCCCTGTTACTGTGGCTGCATTTTCTTTTGTCGCAGTAAGATCGAGTGTGCTATTTCACTTTTGAGCATGGTCTCAAATCCAGCTACAACAGATTTCTTCGAGTCCACGTTCCCTACAGGTAGTGATAATTGTTGCAAAAGAGATATTTTGGAAGTTCTCTTCTATATCAAGAAAAGCCCCTAGCGCTACCTCTTCTTGAGTTATTGCCTTTTTTAGTCTTTTTAACTACCTAGTGTAAGACGGTTTCTTTTGGGAAACCTGCCTTGTATGCATACTGATTGTTGTGCACATCACATCTAATGTTTATATCTAGCATAATTTCGAAACTTTTAAGGAAAAAAGATGTCTTAATGACTTTGGCATAAATACAACGAGTCTACCTGACAGGATATCTATTCTTTGCTCTTGTGTTGCAGGAAGAATCTCATCAGGGTCTCGAAGTTTGTAAGGTTTAAATGAGTTCATGTGTCATTTAACCTTGACGCACTCGGTTCTAGCTGCCATGCTTGAAGGTTCTACCAGAACTGTGTTATCTCAGCTTTCGTTGGTGTCCTCTATGGTCGTTTACTCAGGAAAGTGGAAATTTAGCAACTCAACCATTGTCTCACTTCCTGGTTTTCTCCACTTGAAACTTTTAGAGTTGTAATGACTTTACGATTTTCTTTTAAGAGCATCCTATCTATCTTGGTGTTTCTTTCTGCTTTTCTAATGGCCTTGTTGTGCTGCATTTGTTTCACACTCCCTGTTAAACAGCTTGCGTACTGTCTTTCTTTTTTGAAAAAGGTCATTATTTTACCAAAGTCTGATGGTTGTGTGCCTTTCTGCTTGGAGACAGTTTATATTAAAGGTTGTCATTATGGCCTCTACGACAACTTCAAGCCCATACCTGTTCTTAATGTTGTCGTTCACTTTCTAAAGATTCTGATTGAGGTCTGTCATAGAGGACTCTCAATCCGCTTTTTTAGGATTCCGATTAACTGCTTTTCCTTTTTGAAATGTCGCTATCAAAGCGGTTGTGTTTGTAATCTGAACAACTTTTCTTTCCAGTTTTTATTGAAGCTGTTAACATATCTAGTAGCTAAAGTAACATTAATGGATTGCTGTCTATTGGGCGTAACGGATGAAGGTTTGTGTCTAGTGTTTATTACGTCTAAATTATATTTGTCACTATAAATCTTTGTCGTGGATGTTGGTATTTCCCCAGTTCACTGGTGCTCGTTACCATCACATCTGAGAACAAAATGCAATCTATCAGCCCTGCATCTTGTTACTAGTTTTTCCATATCTTTTGGTAAAAGATCCTGAAAATAGACTGATCCAATCGTAATATTCTTTAGCCCTTCTTCATTTGTTGTTTCAGTTAAAACAGCTGTCTGTTAGTGCCAACACTTTAATTCCTTTATTTACCAAGCCACTTACTTTCTATTTAAAGGTTCAAGGTTTTTCGACAAGGGCAATGTCACGACCTTGTCTCATCTTGTAGAGCTCCAGAATTGCTGCTCTGCTAGAACGAGTACCTTGAAAACCTTTTGACCAATACAGAAGGCCAGGGTCTGGCCCTTGTTTTTTTCTTTATAGCGCATGAGGTACCAATACGTCCAGTCCCAGAGTTCTGCATGTTCAATTTACTCTTGACAATCTCAATTATGGCTAATGCGTCTAGAATTCACACCAGCATTCCTGCCTTCTTCAGAAGGTTCTTCTATTTGACAAAGATCAAACTTGATCTTTTCCAGAGAGATTTCATCTTTAGGTCTGTCTTCTTCAGCCAGACTTTAGTTTCTTTAGTTTCCTTAAGTACACTGAAAGGATTTCTGCTGCATGTTTGGCATCGAGAAACTGCGGAAACGTCTGCTTGTCCCTGGCTCTGTTATGTCAGGGTCTGGTGTAAACAACGCTGTCTTGCACTCTTCGGCAACTTTGCTATAAGAACAGGCTGTACTTTGCCAGCTGCCTTATTCTCTTCTCTGTTGAACTAGTGTCGAAGAGGGTCTTCACGCGCAAACAGTTGGTTTGGTCCGCTTGAGCTGAATCCGCCATCCCAGTTGGTTGCTGATGTCTGGGTCATCTTCCCGATGCGTTCAGATGACTTTATGTCGGTCTCCATAAGAGCAGATACTCCAGCCAAAAGTGATTTCTATCCCAAGAGTTCTGGAAATACCTCATTTGAGACTATTTCTGTAGGACACTACTTCCTGATGGCCAGAGGAAAGTCCATGTAAAGTCAAAGGTTTATTAAAATCTTTATCACACATAAGGTTACACTAGGGTGGAGGAAATAAAGCTAAATACTTAGAAGTCGCCAGATATTACTAAGCCTCCGGTAATGACACTCTCACTCTTGCGCCATACATTCTTTCGGAATGAAGCGCCTAACACCCTGAGGTTTGGAAAGTGCTTTTCGACTTTTCGGTCTATTTCCTCCAGGTTCTGTTTAAACAGTGCCATCACATGACGTTTTCAATACCAGCTTGCATACTGTCAGTTACCTGACAGTACCCAACATTCCTGAAAACCACAGCGCTAGAATGCAATGTCTTGCCGAAACCCTTGCAATAGCGCTGTAATCTTGTCATTGTTTATAGCCGTATTGTCTATTGGAAAGTATTTTTCTAATGGCTCTTGATAAGTTTCTTATGTACAGAACTTTTATTCTTCTGTATATCTCTTTGAGTCCTTGCCATCTTTCACTCTAATCGTTGTTTTAAAAATCTTATACAGGTTTGTTTGTTTCTTCCTAAATCTGTTGAAATTATCGTGGAATCTTTGGTTCTAATCAACCATAGTAACCATTTTAGAATCACATTTTTCAATTCTTTGAATCTAGCATCCTGGTGTGTATTTTTGTCATCCTCGCTCGATATATTTTCTTTTCAGATTTGCTCTAATTTGATTTCTTGCTCTTTGTGCACCGCTTTGATGTTGCGGTTTCTTAATATTGCTTTTAAATCTAAAAATAAGAACTTTAGAGAGAGTTGTTTAAGAATATAATTTGCTTTTATATTTTCAAATGCACATAGTTAAATGCACTTTGTTAAGTGGCATATTATCTAGGCAGAATAATGGGTATGCCTTTGAAAATATTCCTAAATGGTGAACGCTCCCTTGTAATAAATTCCCATATCTTTGTATTTTTTTATAGAGTGCTTCTAGCCTGTTACGACACAAACGATTAGTCGTTTTCAAGTGGGAAGAACATTCCGTTCTCGCTTGCAAAAAAATACATTTTATTGATTGTTTAGAAACGCGCGACTATTTTGTACATTAATCGGAATTCTTCGTGCTTGTGCAACTTCGTAGTGAGATCTCATTACTTAAATACTGCTCAATCAGTTAGTTTTGTTAGAGTGTCTTCAATCTGGAAGCACACTAACTCCTTATTGGTCCTGAAAACCTCTTTTCTAGAAGGTTTGCTTTGGGTAACCTCTAGGACTCCAGGTTCGTGCCGTCAACCGAAGTGTAGCTTGCGTAGTGTAGTTTTGGTTGAAAAAGAGTTTATACCTATTGTATACTTTAAGATGTAGATCTCCTAGTGCAACTTTTGCTGATTGAATTGTACTACAAAAAATTCCAAACTATTTAATACTTGAATTCCCTAGTGTCACAGTGACTACCATTCACCGTTGATTCTGTTAAGGTGAAATCTCGTCCAATTTCAGTCACGAAATATGTGATTATACATTAGTACATTTATTGGAACTTTAAGATATTTATCTATCAAATCTCGTCCTCAATTCACACGAAAAATCACCGTACCTGCATTTATTATTATGCTTCCAGCTGTGGTAAAGCAGGAGGAACTTTATCGTTATAACCAACTCTCGGACCGATGCGTTAAGTTAACGTCGTGCTTCAGGTAATTTTAGTATTGGCAGCTTGTATAGAGGTAACCTTCTGGTTGTTTGTTAATTTGAAATGGTGTCCAGGAATCTGTGCATCTCACCACAATCCTGAAATTATTTTAAAGTAAATTGTGCGCGAACCTGACTAAAATTATCTGTGTTGTGTCAACAAATCTAGGAAATCTAGAACGTTCCCGGAATATACCGATAGAGCAATATCGTTGAGTTCAAACTATTCTACAATACGAATTTCCTTGTTTCCTTGGAAATCGCAATCGATTTTAATTTAGCTTATTAAGTTTTCTGTAAAAAAACGTTTAACGTCCGTTTAACTTAAATTAGCCTATGAAGCATTTTTGTAAATTAAAACCAAAATTAGAGCTTGCCGAATCGCGCATTTAAAGTTAAGAAAATTGGGAAATCGCCGAGAAATGTTCCAAGCAAGACCGAAGTAGCACTTGCCAACAGTGACGGCTAACTCTACGAACAGCGACAATGCCGGACAAGTGACTTTCGTAGTCTGTCCAAAACCAGTCATCTCTGTTGACAGCCGTCTCTGTCGAAAGAAAGGGAACCTACCAGTAACGACAATTCCGGATAAGTGGGATTTTGAACTAAATTGAAACTGGTTAACTCTCTTGACAGCAGGATTGAGATATGGGCACCACGGGACTTCTTGGACTTGCTATACTCGAAGAACACTTTTCGGATGCTGCTAGAACTGGCTTGCACTATTCGCTGATGTGAACTGTCGTCCCACACTTATTCCGGTCGGTTAGCCCATACTGGCGAGCTTGGAGAGCGGGGACACTACAAGTGGAGCAAACTGGTATGCTCGGGGGGAATCGGCATGCGGCTTACATTGCGGATGACTAATACGATTAATTTAATTCAAAACTCATTTAATGGCGGATTAACTAAATTGAATACAGTTAGGAATATCTTCGTAACTTCCTTACACTCTATGTGCTAGTTCTGTCTTTGTTTCTTTGATTGCGCAAGCTAAATCACAATTTTTTTATTCATTTCGCTTTAGTCTACTAGACTGTTACATGCTACATAATGACGTTTACTTTATCTCTTACTATCGTTTAGTTGATCCTTATGAAATGTACCTGGTTCTGTTGATGAGCGGTGTTTTCTCATATCTTCACTTTCAACATTGTGCAATCTATGTAGCGTCTTTCTTAGATTTGGTGTAACCATTTCTACACCTGATTTACCTAATTAGTTCTAACCCGCTATACTATTCAAAACTATCTGTTGTAACTTATTAAAAAAGTAGAAATGTACAAGATAGCTTCGTAATGTTAAAATGACTAAGCCAACTTCTCCGTCTTACAGACAACCTTTATCTTGCTTTGGGTCGCAAATGCCAATACAACTTTATTATCGATCGGGAAGTACAGGAAAATCATCTGTATCAAGTTTGGGATACAATTAGCATTTTATGACAAACATAAGCAAATGCTAATTATTTAGTTGAGCCCCACTTCCTAAAAAGGTTTTCCTAATGATTTAGTAAAAAAGTCGGCGTTAGCTTATTTAATAATAATACAAAACGAGTATTTATCCTTTTATAAGTGCTGAGAATTACCTCAATAACAAGACAACGGAATTCAAATACGCAGGATCGACTTAAACTTCAAAGTGGATTCAAAGATATAATCAATATTCACTGAAGTATGATGATTTCAAGCTTATTTTAACAAGCAGATGATTTTAGATGATAAAAATAGAAGCCCTGGATAACATTTTCAACGTTTGTTGTAATTTAAAATATAAAACACTAATGTATACTATCTGCTTTCTTAATAGCTTTTTTCTGTTTGAATTTACACGGTAAGCAAAAAATTCCTTTTGTTTATTTAAGCTGGTAGAAATTATCTACGTACATGAAAGTAGCTAAAAGGTTTTAATGCAAAATATAAAATTGAAAACAACTAAAACCACCAAAAGCATAATAAAACTACTAGAGCTTGTAATACTCTTATAAAATGTGATTGTTTTTAGAACTGAAAAATTGAATTTATTTGTGATTCCAAACGTTTCGAGATTATGAAAACCACAACTAGACCGCTATAAATTTTAAAGGGACTGAAACTAAATCCCTATTTATTGTTGGTTACACGTAAAGGAAATCTTCTCCCTACACTGCATCTTTTATAAGGTACAGGAATTTATTAAAATACAATGGTTTTAATGCGGTAGATGCTTAAAGGTATTAGGAAACTGATTTAGGACGTAGAAGATGTTTAATTCTGTTAGGTAATAAATGTTTATTTATTTATGCTGTTAGCTACATAATAGCAGGCTTGAAATTAACTAATAACAGTTTAGCAGTGTGTCAAGTCTCAGAAGTCCATTGTTTTCCTCAAGTTCTCTTTTTTGCCCTTTTTGTAACACCAATCTGCCCTGTCTCTCCTTTAATAGTTGTTGTATGATGTTACTTCAGCACGTTCTGGGCTGTCCTAGTTATTTCTGTCTGTCTACTGGGAGCTTTTTTTTGTACGTTATTAATTTACGTAACTACTAACTTACGGCATTTTAGCTGTTCTTTTTCTGTTTCTTCCTAAAAGCTTCCAATGAAGTCTTCTAAACGTTTATAAAATATTTGATGCATTCTAAATAGTTATTAATTTTTTTTACAATATACTCTTTAGGTATAAAAAAAACATGATGGAAATCGGTGATACAACTGTTACTTAATTAGTTTGAAGTTTCTCTCATATTTTTGTATTTTGGAAATGAAGCTGCAGATGTGCACTGTAAGGTATAAACATTATAAACGTCTTGATAGATACGTTACGGATGATCATTTACTTGAAAATGAGAAATTAATTTTGAACATCTGGGAGAACTGAGATCGTTTTACCAGGTTTCTTGAAAGATATTGCGAGAAAGACGTTGAGAAGATGGTCTAGAAATTATAGAAACAAAGGAAAACAAAGGATGGGTAACTAAATCAAGCAAGAGTAGCTTATATGACACTTAGAAGAGAGTTTAGTTATAATAAGAATCCTTGATTGCTTTCTTATGAAAGAAGAAAGAAGAGAGCCAAGTTATGGCATTTATTCATCCAGAAGACTGGATTTGGACTCTTTGGAATCTCTTCGTCTAAGGCTTCTCTTTATGTCCATCATGTGCTTTGATCCAGTGTAATTGCGAATCACAGTATATCCTTACTTGCTTTCTCTGATCATCGTTAATGGCTCGTGTCTATGCTTGGAAAACGGTATAGTCTCCTCAAAGCTTTTCTTTAGTCGTTTCCTTTAACTCTCCTTCTAAATATATTGCTACTGCCGATTTCACTCTGTTGTCCATTTTCAATCCATCTGTGTAAATGTCAATAAAGCTTTCTATTTCTTATGGCTTCTCTTCAATACTATCACACTTAAGTTGGCCTCGGCCCCCAGGGTGTGTTTAAACTTCTTCTATAATTTCATCTTCACGATTTGTTTCCATCGCACTCTCAAAAAACTTGTAAAATATACCTGCTTCAGTCTGTAATAGCTGGATGTTAGCTAGATCTTCGTTAGCGTTGGTAATAAACATGGAATAGCATTTAGTAACAGTCAGTAGAAAAGGGTCATTGAGGAGCGTTCAAGTGTATGATGATCCTAATATCTTTGTGCCTTGCTCTTCCAAACGTCAGCTGCGTATTTGAACGTGGGCCTAGTCCCGTTCTACCTTCACCTTCATAGTTGTTACCGTAAGCTTGAAAACGATTCCAGCGACTTTTCCATTTTTGAAAGTAGTCACGGAAGTCTTCGACATCTGCTGCGTTTCCGTGTGAATTTCTCCAACGGAGTTAAAACAACGCCTTTCGACCGGAGTAGTTTCATTTTAGAAAAGAGATAAAAATTGCACGAGGCCAGATCAGAACGGTTATCATGTTATTTTTTTGCCAGGAAGTCTCTGACAATGTGTGTGCGAGCACTATTCTTTTTCATGCACTCTGCGATTATTTCGGGAGTTGTCGATGATGATGATCGACCCAGACGTTTGCCATCTTCTACCGATTCCTACACTTTTTTGAACCGCTTAAACCACTCAGATATCGTTGCTTGGTCACCAAAAGTCTTCGTTAGCGTTTGATAGGTTGCAAAAGTACAAGAACGCGGTGCAAAGAAACGAACCAAAACTCAAAAACATGTGTACCCAAGAAGATGTTAGTTGGCAGACTAATGGTTGAGACATACACCAAGAAACGCCTAGCGTCAGAACTTTGCATCACCAGTTGTTCACGCGCGATACTTAAATTCTGCAAACTTCTGGGCAGTACCTTGTATATGGTTCTCATTACATACATGTAGCCATTACTTTAGGAGCTACCGTGAACGCTTTGGCCATAAGTAGACGTATGTCCAAAATTATTCCCAAATAATCTACGGAATTGTCCAAAGACAATCTTTAATGAAACCAAATAAGCTACACAGAATATAGCCTTGAAGTCTTGAGCATTTTATATTTAGGCTTATTACGTACGTACGGACCACCGTCCTTGCGTTCTTCTAGGCCCCCATAACTCACAACTCATTTTCATAGTCCGCTTGGGAAACCTGTGGTTCTGCATTCTGGCAACATGTCCAAACCAGCGCATCTTGTGTCTGTCAACCCTGTCTGACAAAGGCTCGACTTGTAGGGACAATTCTTGACCCGGTCCCTACGTGTTTTACCCGCTGTTTGTCTGAAGTAGCGCATCTCCGCTGTTGGCACTTGACTAGATCTGCTGGTGATGTGCGCTTTGGACTTGCACCCATATATGAGGGTCGGCACGTACTTAGGTAGAGTTGTATACTACCATTCTTCCACGAATAGCCTGTGCTGGGTTTGATCTCGGCTGATAACCATAGTCTCAGTTTTGGAGGTATTGATCCGCAGTCTTCCACTTTGCGATTTTATCACCCACGTGTCTAAGTTGCAGCGCTTTTGCCGAACGCGCGAAAAGCACAACGTCGTCGTTTCATAACCAACCACTGCCACCTTTACTGGGTTCGACTGCCAGTTTCCCACCTTGAAAAGGTTTATCGTTTTTTTGAACGCCCTTCCTTTTAACACATAGTCCATAAGGATGATAAAGAGGTAAGGACTGATTATATCACTTTGCCTCACCCCCGAGATGGTGACGAATTCTCCTAGGGTAGTTTCCATCTCTCCTTTCTTCTACAAGTTCCTGCAAAGTTTGTAGAAACTTTGAATTCTCCTAATGAGGATTTCCTCCACACTTCTCTTTTGGAGTACCCTTCGCAGTTCTGGCTACTGGACACTGTCGAAAGCTTTTGCGAGGTCTATAAAGCAGACGTGTACCTCTCTCCTATACTCAATGATTTTTTCTATTATTTACCGCATAGCAAAGATCAGGTTTTGGGTTCCTCAGTTGGCCTGAAAGCCACACTGTTTTTCTTCGAGAAGAGGTTCTACTTTCTTGGCCAGTCTCTCTGATAATATCCGTGAATAGGTCTTTCTGGGTACGCTAAACAGAAAAATTCCTCTATGGTTGTGGCAGTTATGGTTGTTTCCTTTTCTAAAAATTGTGATTATAACAACGATCTCCCAATCTTTAAGTATTTTTGTTGTTCTCCAGTCAAGATTTACTACATGGAGCAGAAGGTTTTCACCGGCTTCCCCCATATAGCTCAGAAGCTCTGGTGCCACGCTGGTGCTGCTCTGCTTAATATTATTTTCTTCAAGGCAACAGTAAGCTCTGTTCTAGAGATCTGTCCTGGGTCGCCGGGCTCCTCTTCATTCCCAGCTTGAACATCAGTGCCGTTATCACCGTCCATCTCGGCATTGAGAAGTTCCGAGAAGTATTCCCCCTAACGTTTGATAACACCTTCTCTATTTCTAAGCGCTTTTCCTTCTTTGTTCAGTATATACTTAATAGAGCACTCTTGAAGTTGTCTAATCCTTTTTAGAGTTTTATAGAAGAGTTTTTGATTTTTGCTAAAATTTTCTTTTAGAAAATTGCCGAGCTCCTCCCACTCTGCACGTTTTGCTTGTTTTACCAAGTGTTTTACTTTGATCCTCTGGTCCTTGTAAAGTTGATATGTCACTGTCGATTAATTGCTGAGGTACATCTTTTACAATCTTTTTCCCCTTTATTTAATTTTTAATTTTCTTGCGCCATGGTTTTGTAGCTTTCACATTTTTCTCTCCACTCTTTATTTTGTCGCCAGGTCAATGATTGTTTGGAGGGTCCGGTTTCTTCCCTTTGTTTTTTCTTTTAATCGGCTTGTGTTATTTGGGTATACAGGAGATTGACGTAGCACGATTGGGGGACTGCCGCTTTAAGTTAGACGTGCCTACTTCCCTCTTTCCTAACCCTTCTAGTCGATGGTCTGACTAGGTACTTGCTGAGGTGCCTGCAGCTCTAGAGCCCGGCTTACCCAGCTTGGAGACAGGGTCTCCTCCGTCTTTTTCTACCGGGCTTGGTACTGGCTTTGGCGGAGTTACCAACGCTATGTAATGGATATAGAAAATGACTGTTAGAACGCTGGAAACTTAAGGGCGCCTAATTATGATGGCGTTCATGGAAAATTGCCTCATTTGCATGTCTTTGCGCCTACACGCAACCTGACAACTAGTAGCAATAAGTAGGGAGGAAAAAGCTGTTGATAATCTATGAAACCAATCCGAAAAGAAATTCAACATCAAAATTAAAAGAATAAAAGAATTCTGAAAATCCAAACTGCAATTAAAATAAAAATATGACACAAAGGATATGAAAATATCAGGACAGGAATTAACACAGACATCTGCGCTGTTTATTGAAGAAAGTCTAAGAATAATCTAGTAAAGAATCTAAGTAAGAAGTAAATAAATAACGCTGGGTTTCAACAGGGTTTTTAGTACATGGGTTGCCTTGTCAAACTTTCTATGTAGTAGTAAGTGGCAGACGTGCTAGGAAATCTTCAGGAAACTATACAATAATTGTAAGAAATACAATTAGAGTTTTTCAAGCAATATCACGTTTCCATCTTGTCTAGGTAATGCAACTGACTTATAATAATCTTCCTCATTATTCTATAGAGATCAGTAACTAATCTTGTAAGCGAAGCTTATTCTGACCTGGTAAAATCGTAAGAAATCAATGGTGATTATTAGAAAAATGAAGATTGCCGAACGATATCATTAAAACTAGATATCTACTTTGTACAATGCTTTAAAGCTCTTAGTCAGTCTCTTTTGATTGATACAGTAGTTCCCATTCTTTCATTTCTGCTAGGACTCACTAATGGAAAACGTATTTATGTATTTGATCAAGTGTCACATTTACTAGTAAAAATGTCTAGGAAAAAAACCTTTAAAGGTTAAGGGTAAGTTAATTTAATTTCTTAACTTTCGCATCTGCTCTGTTTTTATTTCATTATTCTTGTTGAAATATTAATCTTTCCTAAAGTTCTTTCTAAATACATATTGTACCGGCTTACACTTCAAGGAATCGAGTCTCAATCCGCTTTAAAACATTTTTTTCATAATAAATCTTTGAAATTAGCGTCTTTTTTGCATATCAGTATCTTTCTTCTTATTATAAAAAAGGAATTTTTAAGAATTATTGCATCTAGCACTCGTTTCTTTATTAATTAGAATGTTATTTATTTTTCTATTGGATTCTTTTCAGGAGACTGGCATCCCTAAAGCTGTGGAGAAGCTACTTGCAAGCTACTTTACTAATTTAATTTTTCTGTTTTTTACTCTGGATCTTTCTTCTAATAGCTGATGTAAATTCACTTTGTAGTAGATTAGAGAATCTTTGGACCCTACGAACGATTCACTACGACCGTAAACTGTCTTAATGGGACTGATACGCATGTTTTTGTTTTCTCGACAGTTTTAGTTTGGTTGGTTGGTCGATTTGGAATTCGTCGGAAATTAGAAGTAAAAGTGGGTAATTAACGCATAAATTCTTAAAATCAAAAGAAAAAAATACGAATACGTTAGAATAATAATTTGATTTATTTGTAACTGGTGTTTGCAGTTGAACTATTCGTACTCGCATACTTTTTTGAAAATTTAATTAAAGAAAAGTTAATAATTTTTGCGTCTAAACGAGTATTTTCTTAGCCGTAAATAAGAACAATTTCATTTGCTATAATTTAATAACAATTGAAATGGAGCAAAATACTGTAATTTAGTACAAAGAACGTGCAAAGAAAATTTTAAAACCTTTCACCGTTAGCTTTAAATAAATTACTTCCAGAGATTAAACACAACAACCGGTTGAAATATCTTTGCTCAACTTAATTAAAACAAAACCAAAGACATAAATTTTTGTTTTCGCGACTGCTAATTGCATTAAGTTTCTAAATCTCGTGGAAGACGTAGAAAGTCAAGAGTTACTGTTTTATCGCGACCTAGTACCGTAGAACAATTCGCTTATTTTAATTAATTAAATGCAAACAATGCCGTTTATTTGTCGTTTGTCAGGACAAACGGAAATATTCACAGACTTTTTAAAGGTGTTTCCCTGTGTTTGTGTGTAGGGGGGGGGGGGGGGTACGTAGTATAATACTATATAGCGGGAGCTATGCGTGCTCCTTGGCAGTATTATATTCCTGGACACAACAAGAAGAATTCCCAAAATGGCCATCGTTCGCCGAAAATACAAAACAAATTGTCTAAAAAAGCTTATGCCGCAGCGTGTAAAAATAAATTTTGTTATTCTCCCGACGAAAATAAAATTTACGTTCGATATATTTTACGTGTATCCTAAGCCTCAATGGTCCATGCAACATTTTTATGTCCTTTGTGACCCAAGTCCGTTCACTCAAAATGCTTTTTATTTACAACTAGGCCAAGTTGGTAATTCTGGCGCACATTTTAAATTCATATACCGAATGAGAAGACGCCTTTTATGTGTTAGGGTTACATATTTTCTTCGAGTTTATTAAGAAGTTCTCTCTTACATCTTGCATGATGGATCATCCATTTGTGAATTTAAATATAAAGTTATGGACAGCTCTCGGTTACGACAGGCATAAATTGTAATAGATACCGTAACTGTTATATGCGCTCTACGTTCGATACAGATACTGCAGATATAAATTATTTGAGGGAGTTGTTAAAAGAAACCCCAGTAATTTTAGTTTATAGGTCCCAAAGATCAAAATAAAATCTGAAATACAATTTACCCGCTTTTTTTACGTACGCTCATACTACATATTACATAAGCGTAATAAGAAAAAATTATATTAAAATATCGCATAAAGTAAAATAAATCGTCTGGTATTTTAACAAAAATTCTTTTAATTTAAACGTCGAAATAAATCACCGTCATTCCTTAGCTCCACTATGTCATTTCTCACCCCTTGCCCAACAATATATAAATACGAGCACGCAAACGCACACCCATTTCTAAACGAAACCGCACTGAATTCTTGAAATTTTTAATGGCCACTTAACAATTTTAATTGAGCACTTTCAACGTCGGCTTTTTTATTCAGATTAAAATAAATGCATTATTTAAAATAACATTTAGACTCGTTAAGAGTTACATTTACTAAAAAATCCTGACCTTTCCTTCTACTAATATTTCCATATTAAGAGGTTTAAAGAAAAGAAAACAACGCCGTCTTTTAGAAAAGCGTCGTAAATGTATAATATGCCCGAAAACAACAACAATTGATAATTAATAATAAAGCAGTACATAAATTCTTGATGTTACATAAAAGCGTACAGTTGTGTAAACCGGAAATGTATCCTCTAAAAACATCTATTACTGTTTTCCTCCGTCTGCTAACAACATAAATTATAAGATACCTTGCGAGCTTTTTTCTTAAGAAAAAAGGAAAACCTTTGAAAATGTAAAGACACATAATTTGCGCTATTCTCTTTTAAAGAAATAAAGTAACAAAACATTTGTTAGTGACACTCTTATAATGCTGTGATGCTATAAATTCACTTTGCAGTCCGACAGTATTTCTTTCCAGTTGCTTTTCATCTCTGGTAAAGTCAACTGGATTTTTTAAAAAACTTGAGTTCGAAATTTCTACATTTTGGTGTATAAAATCTAATTAGGCAGATGCTTTGCGTCTTTATTTTTCGCGTTTTCCAGTGAACTGATTCGATCTTACATTGTTACAAATGTCAGCAGTTTGGACATGTTCTCAGCGAAATGTTTAAACGGAGTGTACTGCGTATGTGTTTGCTTGAGAAGACGTCATGCTCTTGGTCATCAAAATTTGTAAACTGTAGCGTAGCATATAAATAATTCAATATGAGTATCGTGGCCTTCTAGAGAATTTAGTTCTATGGATCTGATTCTTCGTTCGATTGATTGAATCCCTGATTTCAACTTTAACAATCATTTTCCAATTTCAATACGGTAAATCTTATTCAGCCTCTTGATAAACGGCTGCTGCATGCTGCAGAGTGAAACAACTATCAAAAGCATTTTAAGCAAATTAATGCACTAAATAAACGAATCTGGCTTTTTACAAAGATTATTGCAGCCAAAGCCCAATACGGAACATTTAATGATACTGTTAACTGGATTCTTTACTCCACAAAAACAAAAAATAATCGAGCACTTTTAAGATATTAAGACGTGATGATTTTGCTTCGGAGTCCCGATCCCGACTGACTTTTCGGCACTACACTTCCCGCAAACACACGCACTCCTTAAATTAATAAAGAAAAATAAACACAATCTTTAAGTATTTCTAAGTAAAAAGATATTACAGTGTTTGACCTTGATATCTCTAACGGCCAGGGAACCTGTAAAAGCTTAGTCTAGTTCTCTGTAAAAAGCTGGAGTTGGAAGAATTTATAATTTTTTTACACAGATCAGAAGACCTAAGAAAACCTTAAAAAGCCTAAAAATTTACAATAATCTGCATGTTTGCCTTCATAAGCAAAAATTCAAAACTGTGAAAACATATGACAATCTTGAAAAAGAATGAAAAGATGTGATTCTAACGAAAATCAGAACACCTACAGGAAGTTGAGAATGCATAAAAATGATTTGTAAGAAAAAACAGTGTATAAAACGATACATCAAAGCGAGATCTTCTTCGACAAGAAGAATCATCAAAAACATGGTACGTGCTGCTAAAAAACGAAGATGTCAATGCCCAGAATTAGATGTGAGTTGATGTGAGTTTTTTTGTGAAAATGGACAAAATCGAGTATCGAGCTGTCATTAAATATTTGTTTTTGAAAGGCAATACGCCTTCGCAAATAAAAGATGAGTTGGATTCTGTGTATGGGGACTCTGCACCATCATTTACCACAGTGAAATTTTGGGCTGCTGAATTTAAACGTGGCCGTAAGAGCTTGGGAGACGATGAACGTTCGGGACGTCCAACAACTGCAACTACCGACGAAAACATCACCAAAGTTCACCAAATGGTGCTAGACGACCGCCGAATTAAAGTAAGAGAGATAGCAGAGGTTATGAACATGTCAAAAGAACGTGTTTGTCACATATTAAATCAACATTTAGGCATGAGAAAGCTGTCCGCGCGTTGGGTGCCGCGTTTGCTCACGTTAGACCAAAAACGTGTTCGAATGAATATTTCTAACGCTCTTTTGGCGCAGTTTAGGCGAAATAAATCTGAGTTTTGGCGCCGATTAATTACTGTAGATGAAACTTGGATACACCATTATACGCCCGAAACAAAAATACCGTCCAAACAGTGGACTGCAAAGGGGGAACCGGCTCCAAAAAAAGCAAAAACTGTTTTTTCGGCTGGGAAAGTGATGGCGACTGTTTTTTGGGATAGTCATGGAGTTATTTTAATCGATTATCTTCAAAAAGGAAAAACCATTACAGGAGCATACTATGCATCATTACTTGACAAGCTGAAGGCAGAACTTGCAAAAAAACGGCCACATTTGCAGAAAAAAATTCTGTTTCACCAAGACAACGCACCCGTCTCACACCACAGCGGTTGCCATGGCGAAAATCCATGAATTACGGTTTGAACTGCTTGACCATCCGCCTTACTCACCAGATCTAGTTCCAAGCGACTTCTTTTTGTTCCCTCATCTAAAAATTGCGCTCGGAGGACAAAGATTTTCGTCAAATGAAGAGGCCATCACCTTCGTGGACAATTATTTTGCAGAGAAAAATGCCGAGTAGTATTTGGACGGGTTACAGAGATGGGAGCATCGCTGGGAGAAGTGTGTAGAGTTACAAGGAGACTATGTTGAAAAATAAAAAAAAAATTCAGAAAAAATGTCTTGTATCTTTGTTAGGTTGGAAACTTTTCAGACCACCCTCGTATGTTTCTTCTACCTTGATAAGACATTTTAAAGGTCATTCGTTGACTAATCTATCACATACTGACTTTCCAAAAGTTATATTAAATACTCTTCATCTTGTCCTGCCATGCAATGGTAAAATGGTCTTTCTTATGTTCAGTGTTGGGCTCTAGAACAATTAAGAGAGTTCTAATTATCGAGAATCTCCTTTTATTTTTACCGCAGCAAATATCGACCGGCCAATTATTGATGTAGATCTCTTATCTCATTTTGGTCTCAAAAATAAGTGATTTGTCGATGCCGAAACAACTTTAAGACTTAACAGTGTTATATTAAACATAAAAACTTCTACACCGAAAAATATTCTCTTTTGACAATCAGTACACAAAGTTTCTTAAGCAATATCCGTCATTAATATCAGAACCAGACTGTACACTACCGGTACTTTTATTTACTAATAGTACTTTACCTTCTATCCGTTATAGACGACTGCATGCTATCAAACACAACATTGCTTTGCATTCTGCTAACTATCTTCTTCCTCTACCTCTTCTCAATCGCATATGAAAGCCAAGAAAAAGCCTAACGATTGGCGACCATGCGTATACCGACAATTAAACTTGGTTACAAATCCAGACAAGTAACCATTGCCTTATATTTCAGAAATTCAATATATTTTCAAAAATAGTTCTGGTACGAGCATGCCTTTAAATCTTGACGACCAACAAAGATGTCTACAATATGGTTATTGCTACTCCGTTTGGTTTATTTGAATTTTTACGTATGGCTATTGGTTTATTATTAAAGATTTATCAACAAAATCTTTAGTGGTTTGGGTTTTGTTTTCTCTTACATACAAGACAACCTAAATTGCCAGTAAACAAGAAACACAGCATTTGGAACATTTTAAAATAGTTTTCAAAAGATTATTAACATACGAACTTAACAGCAAACCAACAAAATTATTTTTTCTGTGAGTAACTTGGTCAGCACAATTACTATATCAGCTACATAGTTTAATATAATATACCCCGATAACAGTTCAAAATTAATTTTTACTACAGAGGCATTTAATTTGAAAACTGGCGCAGTTTTAAAGCAACAATAAGATAATTCTTGTAAATGCTTAGCATATCTTACTAGAAAACTTAGCAAAGCGGAACAGTCTTACTCAGTCTTTGATAAAAAGCTTCTTGCTATCTACACTTTCATTAAATACTTTTGTTAGTTATCGAAAGGCAGCTACTTTAAAGGTTTTACTGATCAGAAACCTTTATTACTGCTATAAAATCGGAAACAAAGTAAAGCGAAAATTCAAGTTCAGTCTTCAGTCTTCAGTTTCTAGAACGTCTACCGGAGAACACAAAACAGGTACTTACAAACTGAGATTCTACTATCTTCTTGGACAGAAACCAGCAAAACCATAAAAGGCTTCTTACAGATTTTTCGACTTATCTCGCTATTTCTTTAACTAGCTGTATTTGCAAGATCATAAAAAACACTAGACGGTTTTCAAAATCTCATATCTTGAGCAAAATTCATTGTCTGATTATTTCTGCATATACCACTCTCGTAACCGCTAATAGTTACGTTTCACTGTGTAAGACACAAAGTTTCTTAAAAACTATTACGGCCGAGAGTCTTTCGTCTGGTTTACAATGCTGTTGAAAGAGCTATGCCTTTCTGCAGAAACTAACTCTGTCAATATCGTTATCTGAGCAAATTTTAAAAAGCGATATACTTTGCACCTCTGTATTTCAGTATTCTCTATGCTTCATTTGATTTGATCTTAACTTCTACCTTTAGTTTACACTTGAGTTTCTTCAACATTCCATTGATCTTTTGATGGACTCCAACATGGACTTTATTCCAACTGATTTCTATCTGTTTCTTGTCTTCTCTTATTTTTACGCTTTCTCTGTAAATGTCTCAGGCAAACTCATTTCGAGACTTTTCAGAGCTAATGGTATGTAATGCGCTCTACACATCCGAGTGTTTAATTTGTTTTTGCTCTCTCCAATTTCTCTAAACCAGTACTTCATGATTTGGAGCCATAAAATCAGTCCCAATGTATTTTTTTTTCTATTGTCAAAGTTTTATTTTTTCTATCTTTCAAAAAGGCTCTAATCCGTCATACTTAGCTTTTTACTACATCTACTTTGTTTTATCATCCATTCGATGCTCTGTTAAGGCATTCTGAAAATTCAGTATTATCACCACCATACGTTCTTTTAATTGTCTTAATAGTTTCGACTACTGTGCTTATTGCCTGTATCGTAGATCTCCCTCTTTTAAAATCAGATTGTCGTTTCGACAATCGTTTTCTTCTTTCTAAATCGTATGTGATATCGAATAATTTGTTATTCTTTTCTGTGTTCTTCATACATACAATTTGATTTTTATATCAATCACATTGAACTACACCGCTGATTAGTATGTTATGCAGCTCTATGGAGGTACTTACAATGAACAATAGTATCTGTTGATAGTTTTTTGTTTAAAAATTTGGCCACTAGATGCAATTACATCGGAACGACAATATTGTCTTTTTGTTTCCGAATCCTATTTCCTTTCTAATAATTTGTTATTCTTTTGTGTCATCTTTATATATACAATTTCAGTTTTCAAATCTGTCATATTGAACTACATCGTTGATTACTTTACTAGGCAGCTTTATTGAGCTTAATAAATAACTACGTTTATTTGCTTTCGTTTAATCAACAATTATTTTGTTAACAAGTTAATATTTCAAGATTTTGCCTATGTAATTATTTCTTTAGATGTAGTTTAGCAATTACCGTTATATAAAGTTAATTACATCGTAAGGATTTGTTCTTCTTGTTTTCAAATCGTATATCATTTTAAATCATTTGTTGTTTCTCTGTGTTTTCTTCATACATACAATTTGGTTTTGAAATCTGTCGTATATTGAACTACATCGCTGATTACTGTACTATGCAGCTTTACGCAGATGAGTAAATAACAAAGTTTATTTGAATCCGTTTAATCAACAGTTATATATGCAGACAAGTTAATGTTTGCAGATTTTGCCTATGTAATTATTTCTTTAGATGTAGTTTAGCAATTACCGTTATATAAAGTTAATTACATCGTAAGGATTTGTTCTTCTTGTTTTCAAATCGTATATCATTTTAAATCATTTGTTGTTTCTCTGTGTTTTCTTCATACATACAATTTG
>VTPC01001064.1:293080-313765 GCA_011009095.1 Ignelater luminosus
ATTTTTCAAATCTGTCGTATAGTGAACTACATCGCTGATTACTATACTATGCAGCTTTATGCAGTTGAGTAAATAACAAAGTTTATTTGTATTCGTTTATTCATCATTTATATACCATGTTGTTAATGTTAATGTTTGCAGATTTTGCCCATGTAATTATTTCTTTAGATGTAGTTTAGCAATTAGCGTCGGAATGACAATATTGTCATTTTTTATTTTTGATAATTTGCTGTTCTTCTGTCTTCTTCACATATACAATTTGATTTTTTAAATTTGTCATATTGAACTACGCTGCTAATTGTGCTACACTACTTATTTTTATCAAGTTTAGTAAATACGAGGTTTATATGCGTCTATTTTATCAATAGTTAGATTTGTTGACAAGTTAATGTTTTCAAATTTGTCCATAGATGCCTGTGTAACTATTTTTTTAGATATAGCTTAGCAATCACCGTTACCTAAATCACATCGAAACGACAATATTGTTTTCTTGTTTCAAAATCGTATGTCATTTCGAATAATTTGTTGTTCTTCTGTATCTTCTCCATCCTCTTCGAGGAAGTATTTCGTAACAAAATTCTATTTATCTCTTCGTTTTCTACCGTCTATGTGCCAATTTTTTTCTGATAGTTCTTTTAAAGCCTGATTTTACTTTTTTTTATTTATTTTTATTTTGTACGGCAACGTCTAGAGATTTTCATTTAATTGTTCCTCATAAAACTTTACAAAGAAGTTTATCATTTCTGTCTTACTTTTTTCTACATGTCTTCTCTTATCTATATTTCAGGTTCCTTTTTTTTTGAAGTCGTTTTCTCAATCTTTCTAGTTGCCCTTTCGCTGTACTTCATTTTTGTGTCCACCAATATATTTTATCTGCCGACCACTTTCTTTTTTGAGGCATAGCTGCTTTTGCATTTCTCATACAATTTTTTTGTATTTTTTTAGCCGTGAACTTTACTTTGTATTCGAAAACCTTTTAGTGTTAGTAAATGTATGTTTGCATGGCTTTGTTCATCTTGTACTGTCCTTTTTAAAATTTTCCCATCAGTATGTATAGTCATATCAATTAAACTTTTACTATTTACAGTTTCAAAAGTTGGTAAGCAGCTTTTAATACATTGATTGAAGTGTATATCAGAGTCGCAGAAGACGAACATGGAAAATCTAGACTAACAATAAAAAACTTTCTTGAGTTACACCATTTGTGCCAAAGCACTGAATCAGATTTTTCTTACTGATCCTTTTGACTGGAAATTGTTATACAATTGTACATTCACCTTACTCTGGCTAACTCTTTTTAGCATTACAAAAAATGTTACGGTAAAGTCGAGGTTTTGCTACTAAATAAGAAACACAAAACTGCCAGCAGTCAAGTCTTAGTGGACGACAATCGTTGAAGATTCAAGACTAACTAAAGGCGCAAACTTACGCGCAGGAACTCTAGATAAAAAAACGGATAATGCACATTGTAAAAAAATGAAGAAATCTCAATAACATTAGTCAATAAAATTTGTTTTGGATAACAGTAATTGTTAAACTACATCTAAAGAAATAGTTACATGGGTATCTAATAATTAAATGTGAAAAACTTAATTGTCAACAAATATAATTGTTAATTAGACGAACGCAAATAAACTTTGTTATTTACTAAACTTGTTAGGGCTGCATAATATAAAAAACAGCAATGTAGTTTAACATGATAGATTTAAAAACTCAAATTGTATAAAAATCAATTTCTGTGTAAATTAAAACAGGCACAAACGTTAGAATTATTAAGAGCAGATTAGAATTTTAGAATCAAACAAAAACTTTAGAAGTAAACAGACCTTAGGAAGCAGAGTTGCCAAATGACAATGCAATGTTTAGTTTATCAGAATAGACAGTTCCTGTGTAAGGACGGTCATAATTAATTTAGCGACAACCAACAAGAAATAATTTACTCTGGTGCGAAAAATCTTTATTTATGTTAAAAGTACTCAAAGTACTCTTAACACTTAAACCGTTGTACCTGTTTTGTAACAATTTTCTATTCAAGCTTCATGTTAATTTAAGTTTAATCTGATAACTTAAAATTCAGTTTTACAACCCTTTTCCGACACTTTACATCATAAATTCAAAACATTTAATATTCTTCTACCAATAGCAAGTAATTTCGCGCGAAACAAACTTAAGATGAGTTTCCTTTTGCTAGTTAACTAGAAAAATAGAGAAAACAAGACGTCTAACTTAAACATCGCGCTGAAATTGAGTAGAGTTATAAGAAGGCGGCACTTAGGCGATAATACGAAAGTTACGAAATGTGTACCCAGCGCTCAGAACTCGTTAAGTTGGGCATTAGCACGTTCTGCTCAGCACTCCCAACGTCAGTTATTGTTTGACTTGTATTTCTATATTGTAGAACTCGATTTTAGTTTCGAGGTGCTCCATGTTTACTTTAACAACTTGTTTTGTTACGAATAAATTCGGAAACTTGTATACGTAGTGGTAGGTATGTCCTTCGATATTTATTACTGCAGTAGGTCTGCTGACCTTCCATATATATCTTATCCTGCAAGGCAATTATAAACTTGGAGCAAATGGTGCAAGAACACTCGAGATTATGAGGAAGTTACATATATCTGCCCTGCATTCTCAGCATGTACAAATGCATATAATTAATTATCTTCCTAAATTTCATGCATGTCTTTATAAAAAAAAAATAGAGAGAAGATGCGAACTGAAATAAGTACTTTATAGGCATAAATGAAATCTCCAATATCAAAGACGTGGGAAATATGAAATAGGAAGAAAATTCAAAATATTCAAGATGGCGAGAGCCTTGCAATGATCAAATGTATGCAGCGAGAAATATGATTGAGTTATTTAAGCTTCACCAGTTTCATATGCAGCGCGACTTTTGCAGTATCTGAATTTATACACGTATTTCCCAGAATAAATCCGAACTAGATTGGCATCTTCAAAATTCACAACCGCCAGCGTAGCGACATGATCAACGTTCTGTGTCCTCCAATATCCTTCCTGTGCAACGGTTGCGCTTGTTCCCGATGCTTCCTCTGTTTTTTTCTCTCAACACCGCACTTCCTACCAGTGTTATACAGACTGCAGAACAGCAAAATTGCATTTCGATTTTAAATGAGAAACAAAAGGAAGAACGAATTTTTTAAGTGAGGCATTATCTTCGTAATTTCCAAGCATTAGAAAAAAAAACATGCGCGAAAATCCGTGTCGAAAATAACTCGGTAAAAGCAGATTTTCCGTTTTAAAAAATTTCCGCTTTAAATAACAAAGATAATTTAATTTTCCCGTTCTTGAAAACTCGTGTACGTTTTTTCTGGAAGTGATAATTTTGTTACATGGCTGTTTCATGAAAAAAAAACAAAATTGCTCTTAGTATTTATTAGCAATTTTACATTTAATTTTTCGTAGGTAAAAAATTGTTTACAATAGAGCTGCTAAGAAATTAATATCAAGTTAATTTGGTCTTACTACTTATGTAACTTAACTGCAATTCTATCATCATCTTTATTTTAAAACGCCGCTGTATAGATTTTAAAAACAGATTACCATAATCCAAACTTGTATTTATTAGGCGTGAAGATTTCTTTTCAATATCGTCAGTGTTGATGATAGATTCTCGTGACAGAAAATGACTCGGAAATAATAGGCGTTTCCAGTAAGTTAAAAATGAAGCACCCTGTGTTCAAGCGGTGGGCGTTAAGATAAATTAAATGCCCTTAATGGACTATCGGCTGCAATTATCTCCGGGCAATAGGTCCACTCATCCATGCCGATGTCATCTGCTTTCCCTTCTTTAACAAATCGCAACAGGTCAATGCGGAAATGAAGGGCGGTCACTTTTGATTCGCATCGGAAATGAAAAGCAACGTGAGCGAAGCGACCAGTCGACCCATGCACTACACAGTCACTACATCATACATTTTGCTAATCAACAACCCGAATATTATTATTTCTCTTTTAAGGGTAAGATTTTTAAATTAGATTGCTAATAATTAATTAGTTTGTAGTTTAGATTAAATTAAGTTACACGTGTAATAATGGGGTGCGTATATTTTTAAAATTTTAAAATAATAATCGCATTATTCATGCTTTCCCGTTTTTTTACCGAAGTTAAGGACGAAAAATGAGGTCAGAAAATGTAATATAAAAATAAAACTCATAACGGGACGAAATAAACTAAAATATAGACAAATTTTCTTTTTGCTTATCTCGAGATGAAATGTGCAGGTTCTGGGTGAAACTTTCGAAAGAAATATAACTATATTATTAGCTTTAGTAAATGCAAGTAACTCGTAGAAAAGTTATAATGAAATTTGTTGCACTTCGTTTCTGTACATTTTTCCAATTTTAGGAGATTCAAACAGTCTTACAGCAAATCCAACAAACGTACGATGTGGGTATGCCGCACAAAAACCGTTTAAAACTTGTAAATAGAAGTTTAATGTTGAACCTTAGAGCTCCAGGTATGATATTGCATTAATCTTTTAATTACCTGGAGCATGCAGAATATTCGTATAGTGATTAGTGCACAGCACATAAAACATTCTGTGTTAAATTGTTGTGGTTATTCTAACAACATTCAGCTTTGATTCAAGTAAATGATAGTAACTAATACTGAAACTTTGTTGTTATTGGATACAAACTACTGTAAACAATTCAAATAGTTCCTTCAATTGTTTATACATTGAGAATAAACTCGGGTAATGCTGCACATTTTGATAGAAAATGTTTGATTATTTTAAATTAGGAATCATAAAAATATTTAAGATACAGAAAGAAGTTACACATAGTTGTCGCTAAGTATGATGAGAGAAGACTTTAACAATAATAACATCGTTTACAAATTTTATCCTTTCTACGAAAATAAGTCTGATAAAAAACGATACCCCAGATGTGTACTTAGGACACTAAATCCACAATACCATATCGGATGTCCGGTTTGATTCACGAATTCTCCAACAAATTACACATAGCAACTTACAACATTAGACCAATGGCAAGAAATGAAAAACTCCCAAAACTAGAAAAAAAATTTAAAAAGGTCATCTGGAATATACTAGGCCTAGCGGAAGTTAAGAGACGAGTAGAAAATTGCATAGATTTGAAATCAGACTCTACTGCAAAGGAAACGAAGAAAACACATATATGACAGTTTAGGTTTTCTAATGAAGAAAGAAATAAAAGAGCAGAAATACAAGTACATTTCAGACAGGATTTGTTATATTACTGTTAAAAGAAAAAACACAAAATGAAATTAATTCAAGTCTACCCGCCGACTACCACAAGCGACGATGAACCTACTTACACATTATACGATGATCTGACCTCAGCTATAGAAGACAACAAAATTAAACCGACGATTATTATAAGCGACTTTTATGCCAAACTAGATAAAAAGGTAGAGGAATCAGGGAAGAGAAGCTTCTTGAATATTTAGAACAAAGAACTCTATATGCTGTAAGCACATTCTATAAGAGAAAAGATGGTGAGACAAAAAATAAAATTGACTATTTCATATCAGCGGATAGACTCATTTTCGAAAGTACTACTACACCACTAAAAGGTTCACCACAGGAAGAGGTTATCATATGTTAAGAGTGAGAATTAACATAACGAAAAAGGTAGATAGAAAACGAATATTGAAAAGAAAACTGCCGATACAATAAAACTAAGATTAAATGTAAATAAATCTAGAAGAGCTCTAGTCGAAAATGTGGACTTGGTACAAGAAAATAACCAAAATGGAATCGACAACATAAATAAAAAGATGAACAAACAACCAATTGAAACAGGAAATAAAATTGCTAAGAAGATCAAACACAAAGAAGACCAGATATGTAAAGGGACGCGAAAGTCAAAGAAACAGCAAAGAAGAGGAGAAGCAAAGCGTGCTACTGTTGAATATATAGAACTAAATAAAACAACCAAAAAAAAAACTTAAAGAAGAAATAAGAAGAAATGCTGACAACATCGTTCTCATAGCTAGCACATTCAAAGAACTACAAGTTATAACCCAACAATTAACAACAATATCATAAAATTTTGGTCTAAAACTAAACATGCAAAAAACAAAAACCATGACAAACACAGATGATAACAGAAATATAAGCATCAATAGTCACACACTAGAGAAAACTATATACAGGGTGATTTACAAATGATGACGAACTAGTAGAATTTGAAATGCATCCTATTACAGTGTCACAAATTTTTAATTTAAAAGATATTTTGAAAATTATTATTAATTATTGAAAAGATTGCTAACTTTATTGTGACAATGTAATAGGATGCACTTTAAATTCTCCTAGTTCGTTATCATTCGTAAATCATCCTGTATTTATTTAGGGCAAATACTCAAATTCGACGAAGAAAACCAAACAGCTAAAATCACTAGAGGAACAATGCTAGCGTGGCAGGATTTGGCAAATTCGCACGGATACTAAAAAACAACAGGATTCCGTTATATTTAAGAAGTGCAGTCTTTAATTAGTGTATCTTGTCAATGCTGACATATGGGTGACAAACTTGAACCCTTACTCAAGTGAGTATGTTAAAAGTTATAAGAGTCGAGAGGGCCATGGAAATATTGATGTTGGGTATAAGACAGGCCGATAAAAACAGAAATACCCGAGTAAGAAACAAAACACAAGTAGAGGACGTAATAGAAACAGTCGCCAAACATAAATGGAGCTTTGCTGAACAAAAGATATGCGATAAAACACAGTAGTACAACACTGGAGACCTTTTCTGTGACACCGAACAAGCGCCGACCCCAAATACGATTGGGCAACGACATCAAAAGTGTAGCAGGACTAGAATTGAAACGGACCGCACAAAACAGAAATAGATAGCGGTAAATCGGAGAGGCTCATGTCTAACGATGGACGCGCATGTGCTAAGAAGAAGAATAAATAAAGTATTCTAGTACAGGAAACCCTTGATATGATGTGTATAGATGAAGTTAATGAAATTTTCACAGAACCTCCAAGGCTTAGCGAGTTAACGGATAAAGATTCAGAAGATCAGAACGGGGGTATGTTAGATAATTTGTAACAGAAACTTTTCGAGATGACCGAATACCTTATTCATGTCCTCTCTTATCAAAAAAGTGTATAAAAAAGGCGGACAAGATTTATATGCATCATCAATAGACAAAGAGCACGGAACTATTTTTACTGAGATAACAATATAGTGGCGGTTGCTTGTACTTGCTGTGGAACCCAACCCATAGGTCAAGTAAGAAAATACAGAAAACGTTAAAAAAGAATATGTTCCTGTTGCACGCTTTGATATTATCGGCAAATATAATAAGAATATGGGAGGTATAGATCTCATGAATCAAAATATATTTTGTACTTATCCTTTAGAACTGAACGTGTGCATGACAATTTTCGATCACGTCTTGTCCACGCTTGAATTCTGTCAGTAATTGATGGTTGTGCAGTAGTACAGAGACGTCATAGTTGTTGGAAATTCGCGCTGTGGTGCATCGAGAAAGAAACTACAGGATGCAATTGGCTGGTAGTTGTATTTTCTCAGTGCAGGGGATGTAGGTGTGAATCAGTTTACGTTGTTCGTTCGTCAAATAGGCATCGTGGACGATTTCTAAGTAGTAATCGCTGGGTGGAATGAAACGATTTCTTATAGGGTCGGCAAGGGATAGATTTGGGAGTAATTGCCTATTAAAAGTTTGACAATTGGTCACCTTAGCTGTTGAGTTTTTGAAAAGACTTGCTCCTACAAAAGCTGAATTTGCTAGCAACTGTCTGTAACTGATTTCAATTTGGCTGATGTTTAAGTAAAATAAAAAAGTATGAAAATAATCTATGAGTTTTGCTCGGCCTAGAGGTTCTTGGAAGTAACCGCTACTGGTTATCGGGACGTGTCGATCGGAAGGATCCAGAGGAGTGTGTCCCCGTAAAAGAAATGTTTTTCTTAGTGATTTGACTTTTTTTACTTGGACAGAGGCTGTTCTGTTCTTTTGAATGATACCTGCTAGTTTCTTATTGTTTTGTTTTGTTTCAGTGATTTTTTCAAAAGAGGGATCGGTTTTATGTGGTCTATTTCTAGCTACAAATACATCTTGGTTTTCTAAATTGTGTTTCATTTCTCTAACAGGGCTTGAGCTTTCGTGAAACTTGTGCGGTATACGGCATGGTAGAACGAAAGAAGTGTGTTTTCGTTTATGTCTTTCTTCGTGGTATTTACTGCCTAGATCTTTCTGAGTTTCTTTGTTGGTTATGTCTTGGCAATATTTGTTACAAATAAAAAGTTTTACAGAATAATTGAGTGTCTCTTTATAGAGTTCTGTGAAAGATTTTCGGATTTTTTGATCCTTGAAAAAAATCCCGTTGATATTGTTTGCCTTAATGACTTTCCTAAATATTCAATTTAAGTCTTCCTAGACAGATTCTTTCCTATTATTTACGATATATGTGCATTTGTTAAACAGTTTACAAATTATGGAAACTGAAATAGTAATGCGATGGGAGAAAGCGTTCGCAGATTGTTGGAAATGGGAATTACCTTACCACTGTCTTCGTTAGTCAAATGAACTGTTCCTAGATCGTCTGTTGGCGTCGACTTTCTAAGTTAACGAGCGTGCCTAAGTCAACTCAAACCGCGGAAATGGGTGTGCTACCAAATATTTGTCTAACGAAGTTGTCGGTAATGTTGGAGATGTCTTACCAATTTCGATTTTTAAGAGTGCGTCGGCGACATTATTCTTCTTATCTTTTTTGTAGATTATATAGAAATCATATTCTTTTAACTTTAATTTTCATTTAATAAGTCGTGAATTTGGTTCTTTGATCTTATAAAACCAAACTAAGGGGTTGTGGTCGGTCTCTGTCACAAACTTTTGGCCAGATAGGTATGGTCGGAAATGCTTCGCAGAATCTAGGATCGCTAGCAATTCTTTATCGATTGTCAAGTAGTTGTGTTCTGCACAATCTAGAGTTTGAAAATAATAAGCCATGGGTTTATTTAACTTTAAAAACCTTATAAAATTTGAATATGTGGACGTTCGTTAATAGTTTTTTGCATAATTCGAAGGCCGAAGTGTAATCGGAGTCTGTGTAATTAATTTTGGATCCTTTACGTAAACGTCTTGTGATGGGTGAAACTATTTTCCTAAAGTTTGAAATAAATCGTCTATAGTAACCCACAAAGCCCAGAAAAGATTTAATTTTTTTGGTTGTCTTGGGGATAGAGTACTTTTAAACAGCTTTTAGGGGGATTTGGTTTAAAGCCTTCTGGAGTGATAATGTATCCTAGAAAAGCAACGTCTTTTCGAAAAAACTCGGATTTATCTAACCGCACTTTGAGATTAAACTAACGGAATTTTTTAAAAATTAGTTTCAAGTGGTTGATGTGCTCTTGGGGTGATTTGGAGAAGATCGCAACATTTTCCATGTGGGCTAGACAAGATTTATGCAAATATCCTTCCAGAAAATTATTCATTACACGTTGGAACACGCTTGAAGCGTTTTTAAGGCCAAATGGCATCCGGACATATTCGTAGTGTCCATCGTTGCCTGCAAATGCCGTTTTTTCTATGAAGTTAGTGTGAATCTTAATCTGATGGAAGCCTTGAGCCAAGTCTAATGTAGAGTAATAAGAACACTTGCCTAGGCTATTGAATATTGCCTCGATTCTAGAAAGGAGGTCTTATTGATTAACATCCTATAGTCTATTACCATCCTAAACTAATAGAGTAATCACTTATTTTGCAGGAATTGTTTTGGATTGGAAAATAAAGGACTTACCAAACTGAGAATTGCATCCTAGGGGGTGCTTAGATGTTTCGTTGGTGCTATAATCAGTTCAACGTAAGGGTTTAAAAATCTGCTGGTCCTTGTTCGGGGTAGGAAAACTTGCTCAATCGTGGAATACTGTTCGCAACTCCAGATAAGTTTCTTCATGGTTGGTTTGAATAAAACTTCACTTTGTTAACTTTACTTTGTTTCTTATTTGATTAAGTTTATTAAAATGATTTCTTGGAGTTATTAAATTGACAACTTGTTTGTTAACTGAATGTTGCAAGCGTCAGACGCGTAAAAAATATTGAAACATTCTTTTCTTTCACCTTTCGCTTCGTGGGTGTGCGTTGCGTGAGTGGTGTTGTACCGACATTTTTACTTTGTGCCAGCGCAACAAACCTTTACTTGGGCATCCTTCTTGAAAAGGAAGGTATATTTGTCTTTCTAGGTTAGCCACCGCTTTCTGTTTTCCTATCTCTCTAATAGCCGCTGTAGCATCCTCGAAATGCTCTACATAGGTGGACCAGGATTTCTGTCCATCAAAACTGGGAGGTTGAACATACGTTTTTGAAGCGTGCCTTCCACAACTGCAAAGGAGTCTGCGCGGATCGGTTGTGCAATAGCTGGGATTTGTACATTTTTAAAAGATGTTTCCTTGCACGTGCTCTGACTTGGCTTGACTTCTACTTGTTTGCCTTTTTATAACGCAACAAACTGCTGGTGTAATTCCTCGTACTTTTGCTGTAAATTATCAACTTCGTTTTTCATGTCTTTAAGTTCTTCTCTCACATCTTAGTTCTCCTTTTTTACACTTTTAGCTTTCTCTTGATATTCATTATTTACGCTAACATTGCTACTATTATTTTTTGTTATTTCCTTTCTTGTTACTGACAACGGATGGATGGATGGCTGCAGTGTTAATTGGCTCTAAATTCTATTAACAATTTCTTCTCTAAGCTACAAGGCAGTTGGGTTTTGCCCTAATGTAGTTTCTTTCCGTAAACTAAAGCCATTTCTTTATCTATTTATCTATTTTGAAATTAAATAGTTGCTGTCACCGGAGAAATTCATTAAAGATTCTTTAAAATTGTTTAGTCTGAGTTTCTTCGATTTTAACAGTTTATTTACCACTTTTTCTAGTTTTCTGTACACAATTAGCCTTCCTTTCAGTCAGATTGTCACATGAGTAATCTGACTTCTTTACCGTGTCATATTTATACCCCTCCTCGTCTTAGATTCGGTCAGACGAGGGCTCACGGGTAGCTCCTGTGAAGACACGGTTGTTCAGGCGTCAATCAACTGAAATAGACTATACTCTATAAAACACTCAAAGGTTGCACAAATAAATCTAATACAAACCACCCTAAGTCTATACAAATAGTAATAAAGCGCAGGGTGCAAGCCAAGCAGGAAGCAAGCGGGTGGGGTTGAAAGCTTTACGAAATCGATTTAGGTACCTTACAAAGACCTCGGGGTATATAGGGGCTGCGGAACTAGGCCGGTCGGACACTCTTCAGCACTGTCGGAACTGCTCTACGACCATCGGAAACCATTCCACAAGTAAAGTATAAGAAATGGCAAATCAGAGCTTTAACTAACACTGCCGAAACCGCTCAATGGCCAGAAAAAACAATCGATTCTACAAGTAACAGGAAAAAAACGGAGCGGTCACAATAAAAGCACCTTATTACCTTTCGGGTTTATTAGCTATTTAATGTCTATTGAATACTTATTTTCAAAGCTTCTTGAAAAGTCCTAACGGGCACAGGCTACAAAACCTAAATTTAATGTTGTAAAAAGAAGCACTTTAGTACTTAGCACAGATACTGGTCTAGTCGTCTTTTAGTGACGAGGCTGGTATCGTCCTCTGGACGGTGCTGGACGTCTTGATTAATGGCGGACTTACTGCTTAGGACCTTTAACGTATTCTCAACTTGACGCATCGAGAGCAGACAAAGCGGCTCTTCCGCTTGCAGTCTTAACAGCGGTGTCGTATCGCCAACACAGGCTGTCACGCAACTTAAGATCAGAGACGGTTTTGATCCTCGGCTCTTTGGAGATTTGGTCCAATGGATGCTTTACGTGATTGAAGATATCAGGATGTGGCGGCGGAATATCGGACGGTTGGCGACTCTACTGGTCTCAAAGGAATTGTTCAAAATTGGCAATCTCCCAGTTGTCGGCGGTGCGGTGCTGGGCAACTGACTACTCCTTTTGTGGTCAACGGTGTGACGGTCAGGCAGTTACAACGAAACTTGTGTCTACTAAATCTTAAATTGGTGTTCATGGATGCACTTTGTCGGATCAACGTACCTGGCTGAGTATTCTTTGTTGTCGGCGGCGGAGACGAGCGCGCGTGTTCAGATCTTACTTTTGACTCAGATTTGCTGGCCTACGTCGTGATCGTAGCTGATTCTAGTTTACTTGGAGCCGAGCAAGTGTAAAATAGCAGAAATAGCTGCGACGAAGGTACAGACGATACTCTGTTGACAAATCACTGTGAAGCCAGACTAACTCTTGTTCCCTGGTTATGTCTTCAGAGTAGGGTTTGCATATCGGTAATGTCTTCTATAGTGGACTTGTTCTTGGCTTCTAGCTTAGTCCTGTAGTCGCACAGCAGATAGAAGTCATGAGGTCTAGGAAAAATTTGTGCCTGGTTATTCCCGCATCAATACAATGCTGTTCCGGATATCAGCTGGGGTAACAACATCAATAGCTGGTCCTTTGGAATATTGTTTCGGGTACTGACTTCGTCTAACCTTTTCAGAAAAGCGCCAGAATTTGTCTTCCCAGTAAAATTGATCTTCCAATCGCGGGTCTTGATGTGGGCGGTCCAAGGATTTGCTTGGTCAAACTTCTCAAAATTATCCATCAGCTCTCTCGTTTTCAGCCAGTAAGTCCAGACTACCCTCACATCACCTTGCTCTTCCACCTGGCTGGAGTGTGCGGGACTAAACGATGCTGGCGTTGGTAGACTGTTCGGTGTCCGATGCTGACATCTTGGTATCCTGGCCTAAACTTTTCGGGAAGACAAAACAGTTCCGCTCTTCTACAAATTTTTTAGAACAAAACGGTTTCTGCTCGGACCCCTAGTTATAGCAAATTCAGCAATTCAGGCAACTTTGTGCCAAGCTCGAATCGATTTTGTTGTTGTCGTTAAGGTGTGAAATTATGTCGAGTTACTTAAAACTTTGTACACTTGTCTACTTAAGTCTTACGTTATTAAAGCGTGTTTTAACTTGTCACGAGACTAGTTAATAATAATTAGCAAAGAACAATAACTGTAAGGTTTAATTTGTTTGAAAAAGTAAGTATGGCTTGTTTAAGGGTACGGGAATTAGTCGTGCAGGATAGGTTTGTGTACCCTAGTTGGAAGATTGTTTGAATCTTGTTGTTTAAATAATAATACCATAGTTTGAATGCGTTCAAAGCATAGTTGTGTTTGCATAGAAGTGTTCCTGTTTAAATAGAACAAAAATATGCAAAAATGTTTATTTAAATAAATAAATTCAATCTTAGATAATTCATGTAAATTTAAATTGAGGTAAACATTGCCGTGTTCAGTTTACAGATGTAGGTAGCTCTTGTTTCTGTACGCTTAAGAAACTACCTCTAAAATGCAATTAAATAAGCTCCAACTTTAATTCAGCAGTTTGTAGGTCTCTTAATATGATTTCTAATTACAGTTCTGCCTATTACATCACAGAATAAACAGTTTACTAATTTAATAATTTAGTTATCTACAATGAAATTACACTGTTGTCAAATAAAATGCTGTTTAAGATAACAGTCGCAAATAAAATTATTAATGAGCACAGCAGAAGTAAACGGAAGCGATTAGATAGATTTGAATAAATTAATTACGAAGCTCATGTTTTGAAACATGTCTTTCTCAATTAATCTTTACATAATGTTCGTTCTTCATTCGAAATACACAAAATACTAATTGAAATCTAAATTAATGATCTACATAATTAATTTGTTTTACTAGGAATATGTCGTAGGGAATAAATATGGAATGAATTACATTTCTAACGCTCTACGTGTTACGCTATTAAAAATTCTGTTTTAATAATAATTATAATAATTTAAAATCAAAATTGCAATCCTACAGTAATTTGATTTTATCAAATGCTGTGAAGGAACTGTTGACATCTGTTAGTATTTAGTAATAAAAATTTATTTTTATACTACGGGAAGGAAACGCTCCGATAGGTTAACAGGCAATTGAAGGCACTAAAGACATCCTATAATTGGCAATTTTGAAATGAAATCAACTAAATTTTTATGAGTAAGCTACGAAAATGGAAGAGGGAGAGAAGGAAATTATATTTACCTTTTTTTTCCTAAATTACCGGCAACGACATTGCTTGCATCTGGCTTTTTGTTTTTATTTCTGTTTCTTAAGTGACACGGAAAATCCAATTTTGCCTGCAGTCACATCAAACATTTCTGTTGCATTCTTAATGCATAATAATGTCAAAGTCGCATTATTTACAATACATTAAAAATTTAATAGCTTGAGTAGGAGAGGGCTAGTGAAAAAGGACTTTTTTGCATATAAATTACATACTTTCCTTTCAATATATTTTCATTTTTCGTTTACCTTTTATCAATCAATATCTGCTGCTGTGTTTCTTTGAAGATAAGTAAATACATCGGAGAACAGGAAAATATTCTAGACCGTGATCTGCTTCTTTCCCTTCGAACAAAATTGGGTATTACCTCGTCGCTGAATACACAATAAGTTTCACTTATAGCTAGAAAACTTTAAATCCTACACAATATAGTTTGGTTATGTATTTAGATAAATTTTATTTATTCCAAATTGTATTACCACCAACATAAGAGTAAACTTTTTCCTTTGTTCTTTTCGTTTTGGTTGTGGTTTTATTACCTACTTAGTAAATAGAAATTATCCGAATTTAATTTGCATAGAATAACGGCAAGTTGTGTAGTTATGTTTGAAAAGTCAATTGATGCAACTTCCACTTATATAACTTTTTATAATAAGACCATCATGACATAATTTCTATAAACTTAGAATAAGAATACCAATTTTGTTATCTCTTCATTATTACTTCCTTACCAATTTAAAAATGCAGAACTATCATTTGCATACATGAGACGTAAGTGAACAAAAACCTGAAGACTTGCGTTTCACCTATTAAAGTAAGTGCTCGAAATGTTAGCCCAACTAAACTCAGCAGTGACCTTGGGTTTAGGTACGGAGGTTATATGCACAGTAAAAGGACACAGTTGTACTTATAGATAAAAATATATTTAATTAAATAATTTAAATAAATATTTAAATAAATAAAATAAAACTTGGTTATTAAACCAAAATAACAAAAATTAATTAACTAATATGCTAGAAAACGACTCATACAATAAGTCGCAAAGAGTGAAACAAACAATATAAAAGTCAATACTTTGGCAAGCTTGTAGACTATAGTCAGCACATTCCAACGCAAAGAACCTTCGAGGTATGTTCGTTAGTACAAAAAGGCTATGAAGACAACCAATAATCAAATGTGAAGCTACAGAGATACTCATGAACGATCAAGTTAAGTATCTTGGAGTAGTTACAGATAAGCAGTTATTGCAAACAATTACGAGTCAAAGGGAGCAGGGTGAAATAATCTGGAAGGTTAGAGACCACGTTTTGAAAGTAATTTATAGAATACATGTAGTGCAAAATTTTTGGACGAACGAAACAAAGATTATAAAGTTAAGAAACAAAAATGCTCTACACAGGCCGTTTTTGCAAGCCATAACAAGAGCTTATAAAACAACGAGTGATATTCCACCTCATGGTTAAAAGCCTGGGTTAGAAATAAGATATACTACAGAGAAAAAGAGCAACAATGTGAATCAACGGTTTTAGTAAAAAAAACTACAAAATTCATCTCGCAGACAGGGACATGGTTTCATTTACAATGCATGAAGCCCTAACAGGGGCATATATATCTTCACAGATGGCTTCCGAATTGAGGAGAAAACAGGGCAGCATATGCAACATTTAAACAAGACAGCAAAGTAGAAGGCTGTTAAGAAGGGTTGGAACAGGTCACAGTTTATGAGGCGTAACTTAGAGCCTTGCTGCGGGTGCAGAGAAATGTAGACACAAATTAGGAAGTGAAAATTCAATTGGACTTCTGATCTGTTTTAGAAGCAATTACGACGAACAGGACTAGAATTAACATAGTACTGGAGGTGTTCAACAACATTTAAATGTTGAAAGAAGAGGAAAAGAACACAAAACTAGAATGAGTAAAAGATAGCAGATGCACTAGCAAAAGAAGCTAAGCCAACTGAAAGAGTTTCCTTAGTCCAAGGCGTCACTTCTTTATCCGATGGACTAAAGCTTCTTCCGGTGGATCGCCTTCCAACACTGTTCTTCCTTTCCTATGGGAGCAGTTAAAGCTTTTTCCCGTAACTAAAAAACTGTACCAAGAAGGTAGAGAAACATTAAGAACCCAAAGAAAAATGTGATAATCATTTACTTTTAAGGTTACACGAGGCTTTTCTTTAATAAGAATAGTTGTTAAATTTAGAGGAAATGACTGGATGAATAATCCAAATTACAAAAAGGACCACATCACAACATTGCTTTTTTGGCTACTTTATACAACAAGAAAAATAGAAAAATGTCAAAGCGAACGAAGTCTCGCAGACACGCCCTTTTCGCAAATTTACGTAAAACCGGGCACGACGGCCCTAAAGGGATTGACAGGGATAATTATAAATTAATTTTACCAATAGTTAAAACGACCCTGGAAGTAATTTAAGCCATAGGAGAAGTAAGCGGCAAAAAGAAGCTTTGAGCTGGCATCCTTATTGAGGACCAACAGGCATAGAAAAATGCGTCTTTTGAAAAAACATAGGAAGTTTTACAAAAGAAGAATTCTTAAAGCTAAAATTAAGTAGCGGAGAAGAAAATTGTTCAAGCAGGAAAAATGATAACATATTATGATGAGAGACTCGACCTGTTAACAGAGGTGTTTCTAACGTGGAAAAAACCATTAACAGCGTAAAATTAAATGCATCAATAAAAACTCCTATCTATATAAGCCTAACGATGGATTTGCATTAAGACAAAAATTCAAACTTGATTTTTTAGTTTTCAAAAATTAAACTTCTGATGATAACAAGTTTAAAATTGAATGTTTGATTTTAGAGAAAATTTATCAGCAGCCTAGGAAAATGATGAATAAAAACTAACTCAAAGTTAAGTATTTTAATCTCATAAAATTAAAATATTTTTATTATTAAACGTAAAGAAATTTCTTATTAGTTTCAAATAAAACGAATCTTTTGCTAAAAGGAAATAAAAAGGAAATATTCTAATGCGAACTAATAAAGATTAGACTTTTTAGGATCTGAATAATAAACTGCTTTGTCGAAACGTAATTAGACTTACTAGAAAGGTAAATCAGTTACAAGATAGAAAAAGTTAGAACTAGTATAAGATGGAGGAATAGTAGTTCGTGATTCCTACAGCAATTGCTATTTTTTTTCAAACAATACCAAGAATATGCCAGGAAAATTTATACTGAGTGTCTCATTTTAATACAGGAATTTACACAACCATTTGCAAATGATTAATGATGAATCAATAAAACAAACAAGTTGGCGACAAATAATTGTGTACATAAAATTATACTCAAAACGGGAGGATAACAGCCTAAAATGGGTATAGAGTGAAATTGGCCAGAAAACGAAATATTAACTTCAAAACCAGCGCTATGTAACAAACAATAAAAGAATGGCTGTTATAAAACATTTAATACTTGGAAATTCTGGAAAGGACGCCGAGAAGAAGACGAGAAATTATGAATTACGTCATGCCATTTAAAACATATTTTTAAACAATCCGAATTGCTACGTCTTGTAAAGTGGCAAATCAAATTCAAAGGCTTACAGGGATGGGTTTTCATAATGTTATTAAATGTCTGAATATTTTAGAAAAGTGGTAGTTTTGGGAAATTGTAGGGAATCTACTCTCAGCACTCATAGACAGAACCAACAGATTATGAAAGTGAAAGTTAGGTAAGATCATGACACTTTGTTAATGTTCTACAAAATGTCTATGTAAAACCGACAATTAAACAAGATCTTGTAAGAAAATCACTGAGATAACTACTGAGAATGATATAAAATTTTTTTAAATCAAATATTTAGTTATTCTTTATACATTCAGTTTTAATGTTATTTCTGAATAGAATTAAGTTTGTTTGTCACAGATAAAAAATAGTGTCATTAGAGTGATGAAGGTAGGTTCGTACATCACTCTGTTTATTGTAATCGACGCGGAACAAGATGCTGTTTGATTTGAAATTGTGCGTATTAAAGGGAAAAAAAGACAATTTCTTACAATAGGACTATTTAATAATCATATCTTACTCTTCTTAACTAGACTTTCTCTTTGTTTTTAGAACAATCCTTTCACAGTGTAGAATGCTTCTGTTGACACGGTAGATGAAGATGCCGTGTTTAAAATTATTAGGAGTTGCAGTTCAGTTATTTTCTAATTATTTCTCAGGTAGAACACAAGCAGTTAAATGCTCAGATAAAATATATATCTTTTTGGAATTTAAAAATCGGGGTTTCCACAATGTTCTATCCCGTAGTTTTCATTATTAATTGCCACAGTTTCTAGATCATTTGCAAAACGAAGTGAAATTTTAAAAGTTGCTTAAAGAATGGTAGCACCATAATGAACTTGTCTGTTACTACACATTTAGCTTTTGTTTCAGCATATGAGTTTTATTTTCAAGTAAATTTTAGGCATAAGAAAGTTAAATATTGAAAATAATTTTTACATTCAGTTAAATAGTAATAAATAGAATGCATTGCTTTCACAAGGGATATCTCTATACATTTGTCCTGGTATGCTTAGACAACAGCATTTTTCTGATCAGGAAACCCACTGTCACTACCTTCTTTGATATCTGGAGCAAATTCACATCCACGGGTTGCCCTGCGATGCAGAAAACAGCTAGCTTGGTAACTAAGAAATCGAGGATTTGGCTCACATTATTAGTTAAAAGGGCAACCAACTTCAAGAATGTCATCCTCAACAAATCTGAAACGTCAAGAAGCAGCAGCAGCTCCTCCAAAAATTGTAAAAGTCATGTATTTCTCTGTAAAACCCAAGCCATCGCTCCGTTTTGAAATAAAATAGTTTATTCTGTTTCATACCTGCAAGTATCAAAACAATTCAACAAAATTTGTATACAAACGAATTAATTAAAAATAATAAACAAAAAAATTTTATTTGCTTTTCTTTGTGATAGAGCCTGCCGCACCGCCGACTCGCTTCAATCATACTTTTGCCTCACCAAACTACATCAGGCTGATAAAGAGTTACAAGCTCCTAACGCCACATTGGATAGTGGGAACCAACAATGAAAATGATGGTAATGGTACTGACTGTATTGACCTTAATTGAGCGCTATCTACGTCGTTCGGTAGATTGGCAGGATGTAGTGTTGAGGTCTTATTTGTATATGAAAGGGGTGTCAAAAAGGATCAATTCGGAAACGAGGTTCCCAGCACGTCTCATGAGAACGGAACGCAAATATTCAAGTTCTCTAGCAGTTCTTAGGATATCAATAACTTGCCTTGGTCTTGGTCTACCGCTCTGCTCACGTAACCATCCCCATCAAATTTGAGACAAGCATCTACAGAAAAAGTTCCCACTCTGTCGCGTACTTTCTCAGAAGGGTGAAAACATTCTAGGCAGAGAATCCTGCAGATGATCCTCTGTTTCTGTCAAAATATCCTGTTCGAATTAGACGGTGCGATGTTCAAAAGGATGAAACGTTAGTCAAATACGGGTCTGATAAATATTTTGTATGTTGTAACGTCTGAGGTTGGAGGCTTGAAATGCCACCGCAATCTGGAAGTTGCTGCGCTACTAGACGATATTGAGGCAGTGCTTCGGCTTGTCCCTGCATTTCAGCATGGGAGTAAAAGTGATACGATGGTATTTGATTGATGGACAATGCAGGAGGCGCGAGTCCTATAGTTTCAGGGGAACGTCGTCGGACTCGAATCTGGCCTACAGTAGAGGTTGGTTTTCTGCGGATTTGGTCTAATACTCCGAGTCTCCAGGTTACTTACTTTATATGCCAGGATTCTCAGTTCCTCGGCGGAACTTTGAGACGTTATCGACAAGACCGTGTCGTCCGCAAAGACATAGCAGTAAAAGATTTTAAAAGAGGAAAGAGGAGAGACCCTTGAAAAACGCCGTCTCGTAGTGTATACTCTGGACAAAACCTGTTAGATAAATAATTATTGATTAGCTAGTAGTAGGGAATCTCGGCGGGTCGGAGCTTGAACAAAAGCCTCTAGCGCCAGACCTTGTTGAAGGTCCGCTGGATGTCGAGAATGCCAAAATGAAATCTGGTCGGATGCTCTGGGCGTTTGAATATGTCCGGAGTCCAGTTCTCAATATTCTCTTGAAAACTTTACCTGTGAGGTTTGTAAGTGGTTTTCTTGGTTTGTACGTATATTATGACAATCGTTACCATCTTCCATGCGACAGGGAAGTATTCATAAAGGAGACAGCAGTTAAATATTACAGTAAGAAGGACGAAAGCTGCAGGAGGACTCATCTTGTGAGAGAATCATTCCCCGGGACGAAATACTTGGCAGATGTAAGTGTCTTGGATGTTTCTTCTAGAGAATGGTATTAAGGATGTTCAGGAGGTTCGATGGTGAAATATGAGGGCGGGGGGCTATGTCGGGATCTAGGTAAAAATCATAATTGAAGGTGCGTGATGGTTTTGAGCATCAAATAGTGGATCGTTTGACGGCTTGTGGACTACTTCGAGAACATTAACAAAGGCAACCACCTTGTCCTGGGGGTCAGCTATTATGCGGTCGTTTTGGGTAAGAT
>VTPC01001065.1:6869-46630 GCA_011009095.1 Ignelater luminosus
TCCACGATAATTATTATTCTGAACGGCAAATTTTGAATGTACAACTCGAAAGTTTTCAAAGTGAAATACCAAAATATGAGGTAAGCAAGACTGTTAAAGTATAAGTTCTGAATAGCCATAATCATAACACATTTTACACTTTATTTGTTTCTAAAATGACTGACAAATTTCTGGAAACTTGGCATGAAAATGGAAATAGTCTAAAAGAAAATGCAAATAAACTATTACAAATGGGTGAAGCTTGTATAACTCAATGGGAATCCCCTAAGGAACGTAATGACAAATACAACTGCCTACGGTTCGAAAATACACTTTTAAAGTACTCTGATGAGATTGATGAAAATTTATTGAATATGCAAAAATGTATAATAAATGTGTTAAGATACCTTTCATACACGAGACAGCAACTGGACGAACGCATTGAATTTAAAAATAAGCATTCGAAATGTCAAACAAGAATCTTAGAATTACAGCTACAAAATATGATATAACAAGAGAAAATTCAAAATGGGGAAAAGAAATGTGAAATGTTAGTGCAAAAAATGCAAGAAACCAAAAAAGTTCAACGTTTTGCTGCAGAAGATCAGTCGGTCGAAACGATTTATTGGTATAAAGAACAAGAAATTCAAAATCTAAATAGAGAAATCGGAAATATTAATTTGGAAAATAAATGTTTAAGACAAAAGCTAAATGATGTTATTGAAGATTACAAGAATGAGATTAAAAATCTACAAAATCATTTAAGTGAATACGAACAGAAATTTGAACAAATACGTTTACATGATCAAAATTTGTGTAAACTAGAAAATGTAGAAAATATGGGAACATTGACCAAAGATATTGATGCCTTTGGAGAAAGTTTTGTATATTTTGTTACATTATATAAAAAACTTCTAGCAGAAAATCAAAATTTACGTTTAAAGACTGATGAACATATAGAGGAAAGTGACTACATGGTTGAAGCAGAAATATTTTAAGAAAGTATGTACTCATTCAAGCTTTAATATTTCATAATTTAATAATAGTCAACTATTCTATTTTTATTTAAACTTACATTGACTTTTTTTAGGAAAATTAATCAAATAGCTTATTAAATTTACAACCTCTTTGATAATGGAATGGTGAAATCTGCGTTGAACAATAAATCTAAAATATTCAACTTTTGTTACACAAGGGTTAGTTACATTTAGATATAACGTTAGTTTATGTGTATCTAGAAAAGGATAAATAACCCTATTAAAATAAGTTAACAAAATAATTTTTAGAACTACAGCTTATAAATGTGAAATAAAAGTAAAACTATATGTATATCACAATTGATTGAATAAACACTTTACAAAAGTAATGTAGGGAAATATTTTAAAGATACGATAACATGCTAACACTAATACTGTACTAATTAATTGTAATTATATAATTATTATCGTTTCGTAAAAGAAATGACTTTTCAAAAGTTGAATACAACATTTAAAAGACATCACAGCAACTTCTTTCATAAATTTTTTCTTAATTTTTCATTTGTTTATGTAGTTAAATGGTAAATGCAATAAGGGAAAAAAGGAATAATATAAGAACAATAGGTTTATTAGGAGTTGTGTTGCTTGTATCGAATTAATAATGTATAAATAAGAAACTTGTAACAAATAAGCAAATTACTAAAAAAAAAATATTGTGCAATCAAATAGAAAAAAATCGAGTATAAATAAATAAATTTTTGATGGTACTTGGCAGTTCTTCATTTTTGGTTATAAGTACAAGACTGTCAAGTGAAATCAATTAGTTTATAATTTGTACCAACCTAAAAGTTAACTCCATGGACTGTTTATTTTTTCTTTCTGATTAAACAGTGCTAAGTAAGTAAATGCTATAGAAAGTTCGACAAGCCAAATTTCTATCTCTCGAGAAAAACAAGTGTAACTAATATGACATCTCGTAACATTTGCGTGAAGATCTTGATCTGGATGAAATAAATAATAAAATATTTTGAAGTTTGTTAAACAATCCGTGGTACAGTTAAGCTGGTTGCTTTATGAAAACAAAAAGTGTTCCAACAAGTACCTAAGCACAATCATGACACTTTTTTCCTGTAAGAAAATACTGCGTCAAAGCGTTTCGAGCAAGTTCCCGCAAAGTGAACATTTCTATCACATCAAAAGCAACTTTGATTTGTCAGGTTTGTTACTGGTTGTTACTCAGTAAACGCTGTTAAATTTCATACATCCTGCATCCCAAAAGTAGTGCATCTTTGGACATAACTCCATACGAAGGTTTCTGATCATTTTGGTAGTTCTGAAAACAGCCTGTGCAATGTGCAGGGAACAGTTTCTAATTTATAAATCTTCAGAACCTAAGATTATTCAATCCTTATCATCTTTGGTTGCAACTTAAGACTATTTGACTTTACAGGTTAATTTTTCGTATATTCCAATATCTAAGATCTGTAGATGAGTACTACTGGTTATTTTGTTTTGAACGTACAATAATAAATAAATAAAATGTGGAACGATACAACAAATTTCGGCATAAAATTAACAAAATTGTTAAATGCAAGACAATGACATTTGCAATTAACAAATGACAGAAAACAAATACGTATTACTTGTTAAAATAAGTAAACTAGTTAACATAAACGTTTCAAATTTAACTATAGATTTAATTTATGTAAAGTAAACATCAGTATTGTATTCATGTCATTACAAATTAAAAAGGCTTGTTTTCTAGCTCAATATCGTACTACTAAGAGAGCTGAATTATGTTAACTAATATAAAAATGCATAGAAGATTTTACTCATTTAATGTTAAATGTTTTTTGTTGTTGTACCTCAGACTTGTTTGTTTTATTTCTGTGTTTGTAAGAATTTGATTAGCTATGAGAGATTAATAGTTTTAATTAGAAAGCATAATATAAATGAAACTAAGCCTTTAAATTATAATTAAATATGATGGATTGTACATAATTTTTAATACCTATGTATATTTTTTTAAAACACAAATAAGTTGTATTTTATCTTTTATAAAATGATTAAAATTTTAATTACTATTCAGCAAAGGCGTTTTGATCTTATACTAGTTAGAACTATCTGAATAGGTTTTTTTGAACAGATTAGTTTTAATGTAATTAATTTAACAAATTAATAGCATTTTAGCCTCTTCTTTTTATTTATAAATACCAAAGTTAAAAACATCAGCTTACTAGTTAATAGTAGTAATACTAAACTAATAAAATTCAACACAAAAAGAATATTTGTTAAGTCATACTCATAACTTATAAACAAACAACTTTGATTGAACAACTGGTTTTTTGGGATAAAAAGTCAAAGTCAAACCTGATCATAATCAGCAAAGATAATTACATCAGTTTTATGCGTTTTAATTAAATATCCACAAGAGTTCTACTAAGAAGTTTACCTTTATGTTTAATGAATAACAATATCTATTAATTCTAACAAAAAATGATTCATGTATTTCTTAATAGAATTTGCTACTTACGTGCTTTTAATCTTGCAAGATTGACCAAACTACTCGAATGTGTAGGTACTGATATACACTTATTTGCACATTAAGTTGCCTAGCGCAGAGTCAAACATTCAGCAAACTTGGTTTATTAAACGGATAAAGTATAAAAGCGTCAAAGAAATAAAATTTGGTTAATGTAAACGAAATATAAGCATGTACTACGATATTACATTATTAATTTGCATAACTTACGTTTTTACGTCTTTCATACATAGAAATTCATTTATCCATGATTTGGACAGAAACATAATATTATATTACAATAATAAATAAAATGTAAGAATACTTAAATTTAGCAATCCCTTTATGCTAGTGTTTTTAAATTAAACATCTGGTTTTAAGTATGAGTACCAATGTGCATTAACCAATATGGTAATAGACAACACGCCTGGTAATCAGTGTTGGGTAAGATCTAGATTCAAGTATCTAGATCCTGGATCTAGGTACTGTTTTAAATAATATTTTATGATCTGATCTAGATACCATTAAACGTATCTTAAAGCCTTGAGATCCAAGATCCATACTAGATCAATCGAAGTAATTATATTTAACTTTTGAAAAATTTTCTTTTTAGTACTCAACTTACCTATTCAAAAATACATTTTTTTTAAAGCAAAAAAAGAACTTTGTTCTGCTATGTTTTGCTTAAAATTATCAAACGATTTTATCATAAAACCAAAATTGATAAGTGTGATTACTTTTATTAAGTATTATACTACTAATATATATTTAAGAAACCAGCAACCACTTTGTACATATGCAGTTCCTAAATGTTCTAGGTTTATAACCAAAACACACAATAAACAAAAATACATGCATCTTTGCATTTTCAGGTAGTTAATTAGGATATCATGTCGCCTCTCAAATTGCTTCTATTATGTTAGTGTCCTTAGTGCAGCATGTTGCTCTAATTATCACGTACAGAAAGTTTCGGCTTTGTGAAAGGTAATTAAACAAATTTAGAATTTCCAGAATTTGAATCCTTTTAAGCAGATGTTAGGGATAATCTCTCGACTTTACTCACGAAATAGAGCAATAGGTAAATGAATTCATTCAAAGACATCACAATACCCTCTTAAATCATAAATTTTGTCATCAACCATTAAAGAATAAGCGTAACTGCTTACTTTGACCAAGGTTCTTTACGTTTATAACTCTTTCATGAATTCATCTTAATATATGTATTTTATGAAATGTCTACAAAATCTGTGTTAGCAAGTAAAAAAAAAAAACGAAAAGAACATTTTCTAAAGTGCCTTTTCTTGCAAAGATCGATTTTGTCACATTTTGAATTTTCTAAGGTATTATTTCTGAACAGACCAAAGTAAGATGCATTATTCGGTCAGGCAAAAACAACACTCTAAAGTAATATAAAGGATAGGAGGTAAACGAGGTCTCAACTGCTCTTAATAATTCTCAATTGGAAAAATCACCTGAAGATGATTTTTGATTTTTATAAAAGTAAATCCACAGACATCTCGATTTTCAGTTGCCACAATGTTTGGAATATTTAAAATTTACAGATGCAAACTACTTTCAATTAAATAAATATCCAATAATAATTTTTTTAACTGAATTGTGTATTGCCATGTCCGCACCTGTAGAGAGAATGTTTAGTACAGGAGGTAACTCCAAAAAGAAACAAATGAAGTGATGATGATTTTAAAACTTTGCTAACCTTTAAAAGTAATAAAACTAAACTGTTTACGCTTCGCCCATAAGTGAACATTTTTATGGAGCTATATTGTTATTAATTTACTAATCTGATAATTTATGTGCATGCTAAATTAATAGTTATTTATACGTATGTTGTATATAAGCTTTATGCATGTAATATTAAATGTGTTAAAATACAAACAATAAATCTATTCTGTACTATTAATTAAGTACATATCCTTAATCATTTTATGGAACAAAAATATCTGAAAAGGATTTAGATACTTTATGATAGATCTTGGATCTGTATCTAGGTACATAATTAAAAAGATGATCTTGTATCTGAACTACATCCGTGTTTGAAAAAGTATCTGAATCTGGAACTAGAGACCGAGAGGAAGAATCTTCCCCATCACTGCTGGTAACAATTTATATAATTATTATAACAGCAAACATTTAAGAACTGTGAAGATTATGCAACCTAAATTGAAATGAATTAGTGTCTCGGTAAATATTTTTTAAATTCAAATAAAATAAGAATTGCCTACCATATTTTTCATTGTTTAGAAAAGTAGTTGAGGTGTGGATCGATATCTTTTGGTTTGTAGTTCTTTGCTTAAACAACTGATCTAGCGGCTGTTGCCTATTGAATCAACCCTGCATGTTACAAGCACAGGCCTTTTTTTGTTGACAGCAATCATTAATAAATAACAAACAATAATACTGCAGCAATACAATATTAAAGTAGGAAATTGATCTGTGCAAGGACAGATATAAATTGTGAAACATTTTACTTATTACAATATATAGACGTTTTCTAACTTGCTTTTTAAATTGTATCTGCCCTGTTGTAGTACTCTACTTGACTTAAAGTTGCCGTTTCTATCCCGTTATTTACCCGTCGCAACTGCAACGTTGTTTGCCTGTATTGAGCTAATAGCTTTGTTAGACGGAATTTTGGGTTGAAATCAAAAAAATACAATTTTTATAATAAAATCCTGGCGGACAGTATTACGGGCTTGTTTTCAGTTGCGAATTTCTCATCTCCAGACTGCAGTTTCTCGAATTCGACTCTACTGTTTATTTTTGCAAATCACTAAAACTAGGCGTGCTGATATTGTAAACAAACTTTTTAACCTACATGTTATTTCATTGCAAATAATCAAATTGGACTTGCATACATTGAATCTGGTTATAAAAATGAGTGTACAATAGGAATTCATAGAATTCATTTGTTACTCCAATTTCTATTAGTCTTTCACGTTCTATAGTAAAACAATTGCAAGCCTAAGAGAGGTGTTACAAGCATCAATTTATTTTTATTATTCGAATTTATTGTTAAATATTTGCTTTCAAAGTGTCCGGCACAAATCTTACTATGTGTATTGCTTTTGACGTTTGCAAATCTTTCCCAAACTATTTTCCTCTCATCATTAGGAAAGGTAAAAACCGGAGTGTACAAATTCGATTTCTTATTGCTGCTGCAATTTTTAATAACGCAAGTGGAAGGCATCTTCAGCAGAAACGCAACTCTGTTATTGGAGAAATAACGCGAGTAATTGCGTATGCGAGCTGCAAGCACTGCTGACTGGCTGAAATCATCAATAATGGTGCGCATGGCACCGGCTTTAGAGGTCGTTCGACCTCTCTTAAGTCCGTTGGAATTGGTCGTCCAGAGCGCAGCGTCCGTTATTGGTGGAAGTTGGAAGTCGGAAGTGGAATCTTCGTGTTTATCGTTGGGCAAGGCAGTAAAGTAGGCTTGGGAGACGATGTTGATGATGGCGTCGTGGCGGTTCTTGATTTGGTGGATTGTTGATCTTGAAACTGGTTTTCAGGTGAAGTTCTTGTAGTTGATGAAGTTGACACGGACGACGAATTGGAGACGTATTGGAGATGGTGCACGAGCAGAACACCCGCGAGCTGGCAGTAAGGTATTGAATAATTAATTATGGAAGTGGGTTATTAGTCAGTCAATGTAATTTACCGCCGTAGGCGGCTGGCTCCTTAGAGGACTTAACCTCTCTTAAGCCTGGAGAAGTGGATTGTTGGAGGATAGGAAAGTCGACGGAGCGGTGCGATGGAGAAGGAAGTTGGTGGTAGTCGATGTCATGTCACGTACCAAGCAGTCGGCACGCCCGTCCCCGGGGTGATGGATGGTGGCGACGGTGAAGCAGGCCGGAAGCGGGTCCTCCATAATCCCCGCCGATGTCGATGTCGATGTCGATGACCCAGGTTGGTTGGCATACCCAAGGACGGCCTAGGGTTATTAGGATAATTGACGGAATTTTAAATTGGGAATAATTAAATGATTGCGGGATGATATTAGATATAATGAGTTAGGATTGGTAAAGTAAGGTGGTGGGTTGGGCAACGGTTTTTTTCAGAACCACAACCCCCCGTAGTTCGCGCTGCGAGAGGATTTGGCGGGAAAGGATGGCGGGAAATGGATGGCGGGAATGGAAGGGGGTTATCCACGGGTGACGGACGGAAGTAGAATTTCGGCAGCTGATGAGTGGTTCCATCCGAAGAGCCTCGGGCTCGAATGACAACAGTGGCGGTGGATGTGCTGGGGCCTGCTCCCCCCAGAGCAGGCTTGGCGGACAAGGCTGAGAAAATTGGAGCTCTACCGGGCCTATCACCCCGGACCAAAGGTGCAGGACACCGGTAGATGGAGTTGGCTACTCTACCCGCCCTCCCGTTCGGGTGTCGAGTAGCCGTTGGAGTTAGCTGCCTACTTTTCAACTTCGGTGCATCACCCGCAGACGGAGACCGGATCGACTGCCTCGCTACGCAGTCGAGGCCGGACTCGCAAGCAATGCAAGCAAGCAAGTCAATGTAATAAATGCCGCCGTAGGCGACCGGCTCCTTAGAGGACTTAACCTCTCTTAAGCCTGGTGGTGGTTGTTTGTTGGATAAGAGGGAAGTCAACGGAATGGTGCGTTGGAAAAGGAAAAAGGTTGGTCGTCAATGTCATGTCATGTCATGTCACGTACCAAGCAGCCCGCACGCCCATCCACGGCGATGGTGGTTGGTGGCGACGGTGGAGCAGGCCGGAAGCAGGTCCTCCAGAATCCCCGCCGATGTAGATGTAGATGACCCATGTTAGGTGGAATGCCCAAGGACAGGCAGCGAGCCGTCACACAGTGACGACGATGTGGAACACGATGCGGCGGTTCTTTTCAGAACGGTATTGGAATTGTGTAGTGAGGAGTGTGAGAGTGTGTATATGTTAGAGTGGTGATGTGTGAGTGTCTAGGTGTGCATAGTGTGCCGCGGACTAGTGCAGAATCTGTTCCGGCATTTGCCTTCACCACTAGGTAAACCACGGAAAACCCTAGTGAGAACAGTGTGGCGGTTGTGGAATGGGTGTGGTGTGCAGGGCATTATTGGCGGGAAATTATTAGGCGGGAAATGGTTTGGCGGGAAGTGTAGCGGAAAGGCGACGAATTTCCGGGCGCAGTGGAATTGGTACCTTGAGGAGCCTCGGGTTCAAGGCTGAGATGTGTGGATGGTGGTAACCGGGCCTACGCACCCCTACGCAGGCACCGGTTGGTGGTGGAGCGGCCGTTGATCCGTCTACTGCATCTTGGGTTGGTAGGATATGTGGCGGTCGCGGTCCTCAAGCTCCCCAATTCCTGAAGACCGACGGTCGGTGCGATGATGCAGCAGTGCGACCTCAAGTTGCTCCGTTGACGGTGGAAATTGGGCCAGGTCTGTGCCCCCCAATACACAGACTCTGGAGGGAGGGATGGCGGTAGCCCCCGACTACCGCGCTGTTGGTTGAGCCCGTACTCTTCGTCGCCGATGCACTACACTCGCGCTGGAGACCGGGTCGACTGCCTCGCTTCGCACTCGCTGCCGGACTGACAAGCAATGCGAGGTGCGAATCGTATTTATAGTGTTGTATTCACTATGGGACCCGAATATTAATGGTTCGACTATTTCCGTTTGCGATGGCCTGAAATTTTAGGTGGCTTTGGTTATTTTAACAATAACGCAATCTATCAACGGTTAGTAATGATTGCTGAGAGCCTATTATACAATGTGGATACGAGTTCCGTTGTAAACGAGTTAATTATGCATTAAAAAGGTCATATTGAAACACGTAAAGCTGCTGATATTTTTTTAATTTTAATTGAAATTTTCTCACCATAATATATGGAAGTGCAGGTTATTATACCAAAAGTTTCTTTAAGAAACGCGGAAAGCTGCAGTTACGTTCAGAAAAACGTAAGTGAAAATTCCTAAATGTAATAGTTTTTCTAGTTGTAAAGTCATGCAGACAAATATGTAAAACGTTCGTTCCATTCGGTGCATTCTGCAACTGAGTGCGTGCCGGATATGGATCCCAAATTTTATAAACAAAAATGCAACGAATTCGTGCAAGATCTCCACAAAGCAGATAGAAAAGCTATTTGTGAAGCCACTGTTCTATAGTCAAATAACAAGTAGATTTCCAAAAGACGAAAACGTCTAACGGCGTCTAATTTTGGGAAGATTTGCAAATTTCGTAAAACTACGTCCAGGGCTAAAACAGTTGCTAATCTGCTATATAACTCTTTCAAGGGAAATAATGCAACACGATTTGGGTAGAAGAGAATGTTATAAAGCAACTCGAAGCTGCATGCGGCCTTCAAGTAAAAATATCTGGGCTCGTTATAGATCCCAAGTCACCTTTCCTAGCATGCTCCCCGGACGGACTTAATGGTGATGATGTAGTCATTGAAATTAAAACATCGGTCAAAAGCGGTAATTGTTTATCAATCGAGGTTTGTAAAGCCATATTAATAGATGTTTGCAAATTCGATGACAACAGACAAACCATGTCTCTTAAAAAGACGCATAGTTATTACTATCAAGTGCAAGGTATTCTCGATATTACAAAAAGGGTTTTGTGCTATTTTGTAGTTGCAACCCTAGCCGAAATTTTTGTCGAATGTATAACAAGGTAAAATAATGTTTTATACTTATTGTAAACGTTTTAGCTATCTTCTGTATTCCAAAGATTAAAACTTCTGGAGAGGCATGGAAGTCAAACTGAGGGCATTCTACACCAATACACTACTTCCAAAACTCATCGATCCTCGGCAAAACCTAGAAATGCAACTTCGACAAATCTATGTGCAATAACTATGATTGAATATTGTGAATTCTATTATACCCCAACAACTGGGGCAGTGATACAAGTAAATTAATAAAAATCTTTTAGAAGTTTTATCCAATTTGATGTTTGATTTTCTTCTCTTCTACATATACATACAGGGTGTTTTAGGCTACTAAGAACATACAAATTTTAACGTGGAAAAAAACTGTTGGATCAGAGTCTGTTTATGCCAATTACAGCCATTAGAAATAATGTAAAATGACATTTCAGAAAACACAACAATAGCTTTATAATAAATGTCTAATAATAACGTTTATTAAAAATTATGAAGCATTTGTTTTTTCTGAAATGTCATTTTACATAAGCATAAGCAAACTCTGATCATAACGATTTTTTCCCATGTTAAAATTCCCATGTTCCGAGTAACCTAAAACATCCGTATAAGCATGTTTCAACCATACTAATTTAAAATGATTATTAGAGCGCTAAAAGTATATACAGAGTGTATTATCTCAGGTAGAGAATATCAGCGCTACTCGATTCTGCATTAAAAACTATGCAAGAAATTCTAGTACCAATTTGTTATTAACTCTTCGGTTGTGGAAATATTAAGAGTCGTAAATTTATATATAATTTGCTTATGACTGCCCAAAATTATTAAATAAAAGCAACCACCCTTAGTTTAGATACCAGAAAACATACATCAATCCTATTTTTCTCCTATTTACCAGCAATTTTCTTTAAAATGGCTTTTACATAATGCAATTGCTTTGATTTACTTGTTTGTAGAAAATATTGCAATACCGTATTGTTTAATTAGACGGTCGCTGTGCATTTGGTACACCTACATTATTTTTATTGGGTGGCTTTGAATGTCAGAAACGTCACTTTGAGCTAAGCTGTGCAAGTTGCTTAAGTTGTCATTGACAATATTTTCTCGTGGTTTGTTAAGATTTGCTAGTGTTATTTAACCGTTTAATTGAAAGCATAGAATATACATTTAATGAATACGTGGATATGTACCTATATTAGGAGAGTGTCGTGGCAATTTTCATGCAGCTCAAGCTTTGTATGCAGAAAGGTACCCGAACAGAAGACATCCTAATGCCAACCTTATCCAGCCACTAAACCGGCGATTACGAAAAAGAGGAAGATCAGTACCCTTCACGAGGTAGATGGAGGCCGTGCTAGTAGTGTACTACTGCCGCAAGTAGAAGAAGAAATATTAAACGTATATTTGAAAATGAACCCACTCAAAGTGGGTAACATGTTGATAGGACAACGGATTTTGCCACATCGTTTAAATGCAAATAACTATATTAATTTTCTTACCAACAATTTACCGGACCTCCTGGAAGACGTGACTTTAGCAACCGAAGACGAACTGATTGAACGGATCAACCATGCAGTTACCAGAATAAGAAACCAAAATATGTTTGAAAATTTGGAAGGGGGTATCATTCGCCGAGCCATAAAATGTCGAGTGGTTGGAGGAGCTCATTTTGAACATCTTTTGCATTACGTGCTTTTACATACCTAACATCTTGTGATTAGAATAGTTTCAAATTACTGTATTTGAAAATTATACGAATTCTTAATCTGCATAATTTACCTAAAAACATTAATAAAAACGACCTGCAAAAATGTTACTAAGGTAACCACCTTAATAAACTTATGACCTATTCTTGCTCTACTTACAACTTTCATGCAGCATTGCAAGTATTAAAAATTTTTAATGACGTTTATTTCGAAAAATATGCGTTTAAGCCGAACATTTTTATAACATTTTTTTGCTTAGTTTTTCAAGGAGAATCGAGTGGTGCAATAATTCTCCACCTGAAACAATACACCCTGTATAAAGCAAATTTGTAAACCAAGAATTAAACTTATTATAATAAAAAATAAATAGGGAAAAACTTGATTGTAAATTCGACATACATTGTTTATAAATTTATCTGTTTCTGATGTCGCAGTATAGTAGTGATGAATCTTTTTTAGTGCCAATAATAACGAATTGCAATTTAAAAAAAGTTGTTGTTTTTTAAAAATTCTTATTTGAGTGGTAAAACGACTGACGACAATGAATAAAAAAACATTTAAATATTGGTTTCAAAGCTACAGTATAATGTGAGAGAAAATCAAAATTTACCTACGCAAATGTTTACTTTTGTTATGTATACTACTAATTACTAATAATAATTTTTTTATTTGTGATAATTGCACCTTTCTTGTATAAAAGATTATAAACACAAACGACAATTACGTTATCCTTGTAAAATATTGTAACGTTGTACTTGCTTTTAAATATATTACTATTATTGCAATTACAATTATTACTATTATTATTAAATTGCTCTTACTCTGAAGTCGTTAAATTACCTCAGTGAATTCCATTCAACTGTTTGTATTTTTATTTGTAGAATGAATGGCTAAAAGCAATATACTGCGATTTCTAACACTTTTTGTCCCCTACCGAACTAATCCTGTTGCCTGTTGTAATCCTATTGTAGTTATGACAACTCGAAGATTTTTAATTTACGACTTTCACAGGTAGTAAGTGGTGTAAGGTGTTGCCTAACTTATAGAATGCAAACCAGCAGATTAGTAAGGTATCAGCTTCAATGATTTCAGCAGCTTCTTTTTGATATGGTAGTAGTTTAACGAATTTAGTCTTTAGATACTAAAATATAAGCCTAAAATATATGCTTTTATAAAAGTCTTAATTTAGTTAAAGCATTCGTTTGCCGGTTTCTCACGCCGTTAACTGGAAACTATCAGATTTATAAAATGCAAATTAAATCATTTTTCTTGCGTATTATTCTATAAATGCACCCAAAACACAGACAACTAACATATCCAGACTCGAGAAGTTTCAAAATTTTTTGTTTAATACGCGAAATGCCGTTGGAAACATTCTTAAAAATACCCTTGCAACCGTGGTTGCCTAATACCTCTCCTTAAAAGCCTTAAGAGAATGTACTGCGACATTATTTATGCAAGAAGCTGTACCTTACTCAATAATATATTTAATTTAATGAAAATTAATTTTAGAGTTTTGTTTTATTTAAAATAGAGCTGTATCTTCATATTGTACAGGGTAAATGATTAAACTCCAGTTTGTAATTGTAGCTAACGTGTCCAGAACATGCTGGTTAGTTTTATGGCATTCCATGCTTTGTGGTGTGTTGCCATTTTGTTTCCTATATTCTTCTGGGGAACATTGTATTTATTTTCTCATCTGGTGTAAAGTATTTACTTATACATAATTTAATAATTTTTCTGATTTATAATTTGAACATAGTTTAAATCATTGACAAGCAAGATTATTTGCTAAATACACCTGCAAATTTATAATCTACCAGAGAAGCGTACAAAGCTTTTCCAGTATTCTCAAGAATTCAATTTCTTTTGTTGAAGATAAACATTTGAATTAAACAAAAGTAAAATTTAAACAGGTTGTATGTCACGTTATTTCAATAATTAAAAATATTTTTCAAGTTCTGTTAAAGTTGTCATTATTACAAAGTATTATTCATTTATTTATTCACTAATTTTTAACAAATGTTGCTGATTTCCATCAATTTATAATAATTTTATTGCTAGATTAATTTAAATAAAATAAATCTGCAATACCAGCGTCAATAAATCTGATTTATGGAACGCTACTATCATCAAATATATATAATGGGACATTGTCGAATTAGAAAAATATTTATGTGATTATATCCGCAATAATTATTATTATTCTGAACGGCAAAATATGAATGTACAACTCTGAAGTCTTCAAAGTAAAATACCAAAATATGAGGTAAGCAAGACTGTTAAAGTATAAGTTCTGAATATCCATAATCAAAACACATTTTACAGTTTATTTGTTTCTAAAATGTCTGACGAATTTCTGAAAACCTGGCACGAACATGGAAATAGTCTAAAAGAAAGTGTAAATAAGCTATTACAAGTGGGTAACGCTTGTATAACTCAATGGGAATCCCCTAAGGAACGTAATGACAAATACAACTGCTTACGGTTCGAAAATACACTTTTAAAGTACTTTGATGAGATTGATGAAAATTCTTTAAATATGCAAAAATGTATAATAAATGTGTTAAGATACCTTTCATACACGAGACAGCAACTGGAAGAACGCATCGAATTTAAAAATAAGCATTCGAAATGTGAAACAAAAATCTTAGAATTACAACAACAAAATATGATATTGCAAGAGAAAATTCAAAATGAGGAAAAGAAATGTGAAATGTTACTGCAAAAAATGCAAGAATCAAAAAAGGCTCAACGTTATACTGCAGACGATCAATTGGTTGAAACGATTTATTGCTACAAAGAACAAGAAATTCAAAATCTAAATAGAGAAATTGGAAACATTAATTTGGAAAATAAATATTTAAGACAAAAGCTAAATGATGTTACTGAAGATTACAAGAATGAGATTAAAAATCTTCAAAATCATTTAAGTGAGTACGAACAGAAATTTGAACAAATACGTTTACATGATCATAACTTGCGTAAACTAGAAAATGTAGAAAATATGGCAACGCTTACGAAAGACATCGATGCATTTGGGGAAAGTTTTGTATATTTCGTTGAATTATATAAAAAACTTCTTGCAGAAAATCAAAATTTACGTTTGCAAATTGATGAATATATAGAGGAAAGTGACTCCACTGAAGGAGAAACATTATAAGAACTATGTATGTATGCATTCAAGTTTTAATATTTAATAATCAAGTGTTCTACTGTTATTTAAAATTATATTGCCTTTTTTCAGGGAATTTAATGAAATAGTTTATTTATTAGAATTTACCACCTCTTTGACAATGGCTTTGAAGAATAAATCTAAAATATTCAGCTGTTGATACACAAGAGTTAGTTACATTTAGATATAACGTTAGTTTATGTTAATCTAGAAAAGGATAAATGACCCCATTACAATAAATTAACAAAACAATTTGTATAACTACAGTTTAAAAATGTGAATTAATGGTAAAACTATATGTATATAACAAGTGATTGAATAAACACTTTCCAAAAGTAATGTAAGAAATATTTTAAAGATATGAAGGCATGATAACACTAATACTATACTAACTAATTATAGTTAAACAATTATTTATTATCGATTTGTAATAAAAATGACTTTTCCAAAGTTTAATAGAATCTTTGAGAGACATCACAGTAATTTCTTTAATAAATTTTCTCTTAACTTTTCGTTTGTTTATGTAGTAGTTAAATTGTAAACGCAATGATGGGAAAAATGAATAAAAAATATAAGACTAATAGGTTTATTAGAAATTGTTTTTCTTGTATCGAATTCATAATGTATAAACAAAAAACTTGTAACAAAGAAGGAAATTACTAGAAAAAATATAGCGCAATCAAATAAAAAGTAATCGAGTACAACCAAATAAGTTTTTGATGGTACTTGACAGTTCTTCATTTTTGGTTAGAACAGAACTGCCAAGTACAATTAATTTGTTTATCATTTATACCAACCTCAAAGGTGATTCCATGGTCTGTTGACTTTCTCTATCTGACTGCACGGTATAATAAATGCTATAAATAGTTCGACAGGTCAAATTTCTATTTGCCGCAAAAAGCAAGTACCTGAAATGACGTGCAGATCTTAAAATCTCAATGAAGTAAATGATAATCATCTTAAATAATAAAATACTTCAGATTTTGCTTAAAAAACATGTTACAGCAACGATGGCTGTTCTGTGAAAACAAAAAGTATTTCAACGAGTACCTAAATACCCTTGCATCTCGAGGAGGATAATTACTAATTACACCGTTTGCACAACAGCGAAGCACGTTGTCATAAATATTGTAAGTCTTCAGATTTAAAGACTTATATCCAGGTCTGGCAACCTGATTGTAGCTGTATCTTACTCTTTTCTCCATCGTTATACATTTTTACAGAATCTGCAAGACAAAGCAACTTTAAATATTTTGAATGAGGGCAATTGACGAATGGCATCGGTCCTCCAAGTGAAACAATCCTGACTTTGCTCAACTCTTATAGATTTTATACATATAGGAATTCTACATTAAGACGAAATGTTGTAAGTTGATGATTCTCTCCAATAAGGTATTTGCTTTTCTAATACAGGGAGTGCCAGATGTCTATGATGGTTTGGTCTTGTCTATAAAATAAGAAAATCAGCCTAATATCAGGTACGCAGACGTCAAAAGTAAAAGTGGTAGAATTGTCTTTGTGGAATAATTAATCCAAAGTGGCTTTTGTGCTGACCGTTTTTGCAAAACTGATTCTGTAATTTCAACCCGACGTTCTCTCCGTTTCTCTTTTCTTGCAGTCGTATTTTCTTGCTGTCGAAGATTTGTTTCTATTCGTGTGAAGTCAAAAGCAATCTTTTCATTTATTTGGAGATCTTTACAAACGGTAAAGAATTAATAATAGTTCTAAGGATAAAATATTTCCTTTCAGAAAGATCTAAATCTAAACACAAGGCATTAAATTATTACGGGGAGATAAATTAGGATGTGTCTGACCTGAAGTCTTGAAAATTCTTAGAGATAATGCTGATTTTAAAATAACTAAATCTTAAACATCAAGATACCTGCGTCTTCCACGACTAGATCTAGGTTGTGGCTCACTGAGAATCGGTGCTACTTGTAACGGTCTTTTGTCGTTATCATCCCGTCATATGGTAAATCTCACGGTATATCATCAACCTTCCTTGTGAGACGCCGTGTATATACAAAAGTTCCTTTAACAACTTATTTCTTTGCTTTGCAACAAGATTCCAGTTATTAAGATTGTGTTTAAATACCCGATTCTTGCATTATTTTGCGATTGAATTAGTTTATTTCCTCCATGGGAAGGATGATAATGTGCGGACTGGTAAACTCTTTCGAATTCTGGGGGGGAACGCGGCAAGAGGGCTGGCAGAAAGAATCGAGTCCGGAGTAGTGGAAGTGTTTCCTGCACCTCTTTCTCTCGCTGGGGCGATTTCCACGTAGGAGAAATACAAAAAAACCCCCCACATCGGATTACTCTGTTGTTAACGAATCTCAGAGAGATTTCTTCGGTAGAAGCCAAGAAAGTTCTAGGGATTCCGTGGGCTCATCGATGTTAATTGTAATTTTCAACGGCCGTCTGATTGTCGACCTCGGATTGCTACCACGAGGGATGCTGGATTGCCAAGCTAGCATCTACCTAGTTTAATCATTTCACCGGAAGTCTCAGAAGCGGACAGGTTAATCGCTTACGAAAACCCGACTTTTAAGAAATTTTAGGTTCCATCCGGTACCAATTTGTACTTAGATTAATTCAGTTCAATTATTTTTTTGTTACTTAAATCCTTGCTTAAAAACTTAGAGTGACCCCTTCAAGTTAATAAGGATCTTATCCAAGTAGCAAGGTCACGTAAATATGACGTCATGTTCGAGTCATCTTTTAGTCAGATTTACGTCAGTTAAACCGTCTTTTTAACGTAAAAATGACGGCCTAATGTCGCAGCCCGTTGACGTCATTTTGTTACGTGATTTTAACGTTTATTAATGACGATAAAAAGACAACAATAATAACGTCATTTTAACGTTTCTTAACCGTTATAAAAAACAACTGAAAGTAACGCTGCTTAAAATGCTAGGCAATGCTTAATTAAAATGTCAAACCCACAAAAAACAGGTTACCGCTTTTTAAAGTATTCTTTTATTTATAATACAACAAAACATGAAAAACTACAGTATAGCAATCCACACTACACATACACTAGCTGTGTATGAAACAAAATTATACATTCAAATGTTAACATATAAATGAAGAAACAAGGATATATATATACAAATATATATAAATTTTATTCTTCATAAAAATTCTAAATTTAAACTTCAGACTAATCTGTAAAAATGAAAAGATACATTTTATTTATTGTAACTAATTATACTATGAAAACTACTTAGAATGTAATAATGAAAAACAAGCCCACTTTTGACCATGTGGAAAACGTATGCATTTAAAAATAATATCACTGAAAGACCAACATGCAATACAAGAAAGTGCTTATATACTGCCATGTCAACAATATTTCTGAAAATGGCTGGACCTGTATAAAGAAGTGTTGTGCGGAATTCAGTAGCCTTCCAACGACTCACTTCCAATAGTGAGCGAGTTTTTCTGTTGAATTCAAAAGGAATACATGATTTTATGCTCTCTAAACGTTTTGAAATTTCCTTAGTTTTAGAACTTGAAAGTCTAGTTCTTAATGACCCACTTAGCCAAACATTTATTAATTTTGCATAACTCCTAATCACCCGTTATGCATATAGTCAATAGGAAATTTTATTACAAGATCTATGGGTAGATCTACCAATGGTGAAATTCCAATGTGGTGTTCTTCATCTAATTGCATACGGAAAGAGTAAGTTTTTTCAGAGAATAGGAGGCCATTTCTCAAAAGATGTTTTAATTCTTGAATGAAATCTGATAAATAAGATGTTAAGGGTGATGGTTTTGCTCCACCACAAAAAACAGCAATAACAAATGGATCACTCTTAAAATTTGCAACTTTTCCCAAAATTGGCCATTACCAGACTGTGATTCATATTGTACTGTTTGTGCAGTACAACTACATGAACTTACATTTTTTTCCACATGGTCACCTTCATTATTTTGAAAAGTATTTTTAACAGCCTCTGCCACCCTTCTTTGAATTTCTCGAGAACCAACTATGTCTTTATACTTTCGTTTATTCATTTCCGATTTTCAGCTTTCACTATTTCTGCTTTAAAGTGCTGGGGTGAATGCTTCAACCACACTTTTATCTGATCTTCATTTTCTCTTTCTGTTAATCCAGAAAATTGTTTTTTAACTGCCCCTAAAATAAGATGTAATTTTTATTAAACTATTGCAGTAGTGAAATATAAACACATACCAACAACTACACTTTTTAAGGATAAATCGACAAATGGTTTCTTTACTCCCTTTTCTCTGAAACTAAAGGAAGATGCTAGCTGATTTGTTAAACATCTTTTTAAGATATTGTTGGTTAAAGATGTTCCATCTTTACCACCAACACTGGATAAATAATCACACTGAAAATGACGTTTTAAATAACACATTATACATTAATTACTAAAGTCTTTACCAATGCAGACGAGTTTTCCCTTTTTGACAGGTATTGTTCAAATAGATTAATATCTTGCTCATTCTTAAGAGGAAGCTCCACTGGAACGTCTGGCAATAAATTACTACCAATTACAGTATTTTGACTAGTTATGTAACTCAGAATCTTTTTATTTTGCTCCTTAAGTTCATACAGTAATTTAATGATCACTTTAGTTGACTCGACTAGAATAATAACATTATAAGGATCTTTAAAAATACACTTGTAAAAATATAACTTTTTGGAAATTTAAAGAATAAGCTTACCCTCTGATTTTCTTTCTGCAAATGAAACAGGAGTTGATAGGCAGGACAGTGTGGATACTGATGCAGTATCGTCACAATCAATAATATTGTACTTTCTTGAGAATCTTAAATTACCCAAAATGTTTCCACATATTTATTCTAGTTACATAAATTACCCACCAAGGTTTGCCGTTTTTTTAAATTTTAATGAAGGTCTTGGAAGCACTGAATTATCATTTGTGACATCGCTTTCAGAATCCGACTCATACAGTTTCGTAGCCACTCGATGCCGTATTTTCTGATTAGTATCGTCTACATCTTTTGTTTTTATTCTAATAAGCACTAATAATGCAATCCCGCGTGTCTTTGTACTTCGTTAGTTCGTTTCGCACCAAACGTGCATTTTTAGGTTAGGTATTTTATTATATTCAGCAAAACAGAATAACATTATAAATAGTATATTGCACGAGTACGAGTATGGGTATACCCGAGTATGTTTTGTGTATAATTTTAGAAATGCAGGGTAATTCACTTAAGCAACTTTAACATAAATTAACTTAAGATTAGATAATCGGCAGCTGATTTTTAATGACAAATATGCAACTGAATCTCTATCTAGCAAAAGATAGTTAAATTATACAATATTAGACAAGTCCAAGGTACTTACCTCTTCACTTAGCAAATTATGCAATTGTTGTTAATTGCATAAACACGATAAACACAAAGCCAGAAAACCAAAACTTGGAAACCGCGGGCCGTGAATGCACGGAATGCACCCGAAAACATAAATAGGAAGTAAAAGACAACGGTTAAGTCACGAAAGCGCTGCTGTCGCTGCTATGGTGTGCGCCGGAGTGCATGCCGGTTAGTTCCGCCAAATATTTAATTTAAATTTGTACAGTAATATTTATTATACCACTAACGTAATATACTATTTGCGTTTGCTAATATATATTACTAAAACCAATGTAACAATATTATTTAATTTTTAATTGCTCATTAAATACGAAAATAAAGCTAAATGGTAAGCTCGTTATTTTTTATAAAGCAACAAATTATAAATATAGAATATCAGAATAATTTGTACAGTTTTCCACTTTTCATAGATAGAGTACCGTACCATACATACATACATACATACATATAATATTTATTTATTTATTATAATCCAATACCAAACAGATAATGCCCAATTACAATGGTTCGGGAAGTTCCGCATTACAACAAATAAATAAATAAAATAACATTTTTAGTTCTGGACAGAATGTGTTTTCAATCTATTACTTTTACAATTTTTACAGTCGAGAAATCACGTAATGAAAACGTGAAAAAAATGGTACAAACATTACGTCTAGAAATAGTCACAATAACGACGTAAATAAAACGTGACTTTATGATACTAAGACGTCCGCGACCAATTTTGACTAAAATATGACGTCATATTTACGTGATCTTGCTACTTGGGTAAACTTTTATTAAAACCCATTGTAATTTAAATCTCTGTTTGGCCTGTAACCTCAAAATTTTTTTAAACAATATAATTTTCATGATTAGTGTACTATTCGGATTTAAATTGAAGATTTTTTTTGATCATTGTTTTCCAGGTGTATTTCACTTTCAGCAAGCAAATTTCGATCTAAAGCTGCTTTCTTCGTCACTGTGATAAGATTTATTTAATAACTCCAATGCTTATCCGAATCTTGCTTAAATTGTTTAATTTTTTTACTTAAATTTCATCGTACACCGAAATGATTTCAAATTCATTCTTTTAGAAAATTTATTTTCTGTAATTTCAGATTAATACAAATAATTATTTTGTCATATCGGAAATTTTTATTGGCATTTCTTTGGTGTTTGGATTTTTTTCTTAGCGCTTGAACAATTTGAAATTATTTGCCTGGTGTACTTGATGATAACATTTGTGTAAATTTTATCTTGTTACCTTGGACTTATTTTTGTCAATTTCTACGATTATTTCCTTATTTTTAAACACTTATAATTTGTTTATTCATTTAACAATTTTTGTCATTACTATCTAAAATTCAAAAAATTCAATTAATTCTTTTTTTGGAAGTGAAGATCCTTATATTTATTTTTTCTGGTCATAATCTGTTGTTAAAGTGTTATAATAATTTTCTATTGCTAATTAGTTTAGCTTCAGGAGTAAAATTTTTAATGCATAGAAACTTTTAATTTTGGTTCTATTTAAATTGTCAATTTCAGCTTCTTTTCTAAAATAACAATTAAATTTTTTGTATAAAACTTTCTTTGTATATTGTGGTTACTCAGATTGTATTTGTAAATACATGTTAAACTTATTCAGAATTTCAATATACGTTGATGGTTAATTACTACCTGGTGTTTTATTGTAAGTATAATCTTTGCCGTCCCGCTCCCAGAGATCCTAGAAGTTTCGTTATTTTTTTAGTAACAAAATGTTAGTAAGTTGAATTTCTTTGTTTGGCCACTGGTGGTGTCTCTGCAACAGCAAGTTTTCGTTACGAGAACAATTTTCCAATCATTACCAGGCAGAAAACCTTATTTATTTTCTTGATATTCTGATAGAGTGTATTCTATCATTTCTTTGTTTGTAAATGTTTCTAATAAATCTGCATTTTTGAAACCGCTACTATAGTCTGAGGAAAATTTGTATAAATACGTAAGTTTGTAGTAGGTAAAATGCATGGGTTTTAAAGATAATGCAAACAGAGAATTTCAGACAATCAAAAGAACAAAATGTTTTGTGCCAGATATAGTTACAACCTAATTAAAGTTGATAAAAGTAAATAGCATTGCGAATTTTTCATTGTCATTTTACAAATAAAAGAAAAATAAGTACATACAACTTATACATTATTTTTGGAAAGAATAAAATACTCCTGATTAGATTAACAATTTTTACACCACATTTTTGTGGAGCTATAAGTTGGTCTCAGCATTAGATACTATATACAAAAATCAATTGGTGTGTATCAATATATGTTATTGATCTTTGATATATCCTCATTAGTACAACAATACTAGCAATGAGTTTTTCGAATATTGTCTATAGGCGACGGAGGCGGCGCCTATTAGTCGGTTACAATTTAGTATACTCTCCCAAAATCAGTCGTTCTTTCTGAGCAAATATTTGTACAAACACTTTTTGCAACGCCCATTTTACTCAATTCTATGTAGTAAAAAGTATTGAAGTCTCTAAAAACGCGCAGAGAAAGACTGGAGTGTGTTATTTAAAAAGAACATCATTCGTCGGACATGACGTCATAATTCTGTTAACGATGGCAATATATGCAAAGAGATTTGAATTAATTTGAGAAAGTGTGTTTTCAAAAAATTAATTATATTGTGAGAAAATTAATTAAATTATTTCAAACTTTTTGACCACACTGTATTTTAAAGTCTCATTTGATATAGTTTGACGGCATAAATAAGGTTGCCATGAGTGAAGTTTATTGAATGAATTCATCGCATTCTAAATAAAAATAGCGCTTCGAAAAGTTACATTGTTGCCCTTTTTAAAACTTTTAAAGAAATCATTATAAGAAGGAAAATGTTACATTCTTAGTTCCTCCTTGTTGAATTTCCTAACGCACAGCTTTACTTACCGAATCGTTACGCTGTGTACGTACACATAGCCTTATTTAACACTTGTAATGTATTCTGTAATATAGAGAATTTCGCGTATGGAGATCCTGAAGGTTAGCATTATTAGCTCAGCGGGAGATACGCCACTGCGATATTCAAAGCAAAAACCTTTCAAAATACATTTTAGCATGAAAGAAATTTAATTCCTATTAAAATTAAATATAGAGAAAAAAGAATTAAATTTTTTACTATGATAATTTTTTTAAACTGAAAATCAATTAATTATCGGGATCTTTTGCGCTTTATAAGTATTTAACTAAAGATAATTGGAGACCTTCACGCTTTATTAATTCTGTGTCATCGTTCTTCTTTCTCTCCTCCCATTTTTTAATTTCGGAATTAATTAGTTTAAATCAACATAAAATACAACCGATGATACAATTTTTATAAAATATCACATACATATTATTAATACTGTTATCTTTATAGCCAATTTTTAATTTTTGATAGAAAATATGATAGTTCTTGGTAATAATAATAAACTTCAGGAAACCTGAAATTTCAAATCGCAGAGACGATTAATTTTATCGCTTTATTACTGCCTGTGGACAAATCGTAAACTAAAAATAGATATTAAAGTCATTATAGCATTGGGTAGTCAGGATATTACAAGACAGGATATTGAGGTGCCTTACAATGTATCAAGGTGTAATTACGTTCAACGTAGAAGCAAACTGTTAGATTAAAGGGCGTTCCATTGTCTAGATTAATATTTTATAGCCACTTTAAATAAAGTGCCACCCTAGAGCTTTAAGTTGTTTTAGTTTCTTAAGTAAGTTTATTTGTACTCTTATGCCACCAATATCTTTTTTATACCTAATTTACTTGTAATAAAAATAATTTTTAATAAACATCCTTATTTAACGTTTTTGTTAAACATCTTCGTTTTACTTTCTTAAAAAGTGATTTATTTTAGTTTCGCTTTCGTTATACATAATTGCAAGATTAAAATGTTTAAATTACAGGTTGGTATTTTTAATTACAAGTGAGTTAAATTTAAAATAACTGGGCGGTAACTACCTAGCAGATAATTATCGAGTTAATAAATTTGAATAATTTTTTGCAAGCAAGACTATAGTGAAAACAATAAATTAGAAAAGAATACGGTTTTCAGATTATTAAGCTTATCGATGCTTTGACGTTTAAATTTTAATTTTTAGATGTAGGAATTCTTAGATTAAAACGTACTATATGAAGAGGTATTGAAAAAGATACAAGAAATCGTTTGCTAAAACAAAGTAGTTAAGCACAAAACAGGATAACTTGGAATAACATGAGCAAAATATAGTAATACAGTAAAGGTTTTTTCGTGGTTTCCCTTAGTAGTTAATACACAATTCGGAACAGTATCTTCAAGGGAGTCCTTGCCGAAACACCTTACGTGTTAATACCGTTCACAGCAACAGTTTGTGACATATACTGTTACGTTTCGCATGCGTCAAAAAGACTAAACAAGATGAAAATCATGAGGAAATGCAGCTTCAATTTGTCTGAGTAGTTAACTCATGACGAATGTTTAAAAGACTCCGCTATAAATTTGCGTGCTTAACTAGAATTAATTTGCTTCCCGGTCAAAAAGTGGGATCTGGATAAGTATTGAAATTGGTGGATAACACGTCAGTGCCTCCTAAAGCTGCAGACCCTACGAGTAATCTGACGAAGAGAACAGGAAGATGAAATAACAATTTTGTTTTACAACTCCTTAATTTCATCAAAATCGAAATGATAACGATAAGTTCAAATTCAGATTCTCGAATTTCCGCGTCATAATTCCACAAAAAAAAATCCTTTATCTTACCAAGTTTAGGTTTATGCTCTTTTTGTTCACAACTACGCCGGGGAATGATTTTACAGTCTTGCTTCAACCGCTACCTACGCTTCTTCCATTTATTTCTAAAATCCGAAATCCTATCACCTAACAAAAGGTGAAACATACAACGTATAACCTATAGAAACAGAATATGAGTCTCGTATACCTACCATATTGGTTTCAATGCAGTGACCAATTTTACGCTAGTTTTGGTTTACATTGAAGCTCTTAAGGCTTGATACCAAAGAGCTATAAGAAAGTGTTGGTTTCACAATATAATTAGCTGTTTTCTCAGCAGTAGGTGTACAGCGGAGAACAGATGTTTTACGATTGCCCATTGTTTTTGTGTTTAAAAGATTATGCCAATTTATTAATTTGTTTACAAACAAAAATTTATAGTAACGATTTTCTTTCCGTTTCTTAAATTCTACTTTAGAACTTTTTATATTTTTTGCTTTTTCTTTCTTTCTTATTATTATTATTTACTTAACTTTATTGCTTGATCTTTTCTATATTTGATTTCTTTTTGGTTCTGTTGAATGAAATGAAACAAAATGTTAAGATAAATTAATTTAGGTTGCTGCTACTTGGGTTCGCTGGACTTGCCGGAAAGATTTTTGGATACCGCTGCTATTCAAGTGAACTATGAGCTCACTGAAATGCTTGATGTGGATGATCATCGTCGAAAAGCCGCTAAAGAGGCAGACCATTTAAAGCTTTTCAGTCATCGACGATCATTTAGAAGTGGGTGGCCGAAAATTGTAAGCGCAAAAAGCATAGGGACCTGGTGAATAGAGGTTGATAATGTGCTGTGGAAAAATGAGCAACACAAATTTCCTGTTGGGGTTGTAGCAGTCTGTTGTTGCGGCAGGATCGCATCAGTCTCGAATTGGATAGGAGCAGTGTAGTGTTAGACAGCTGGACAAAGTGTCATCAGGCACAATGGTGGTTTCAGTGGCAGCAACAGTATTGACGTCATTACATGACGTTCTCACCAAGGACTTTCAAAACAACCAGACAGCTAGACCAAACAGCAGTATAGGACATTTTTATCCACGATATCGACGTCTATGCAAGTTGTTGAAATAAATTTTTGAGCGTTTCCGGCACCCATTACAGACCCTGATCCTCTAATCCCCAGGCGGCGGTAGCGAGCTGGCTCGAGTAGTGTGATTAGAGATGATAAAAGATGGTAGATGAGGCGCCAGCCAAATTTCTTGTTCATATACACAACACAAGGCACTAAATTTGCGTCCTCTTGTGATGGTGAAGAATATCGACAAGAAGCATAACTACAAGTCCTCGTTCATTGATAGAAATCGTCGTCGTACCGAGCTCTTGGAACTTGAAGTTGAATTGCAAATTAATAGCGTTGTAGTGATGATTACAGTGTTATTGCCGAAGAGCACCTAGGCAAATACAACGCAACAGTGACAGAGCTTGTTCTCAAAATAGGGTGTTGATGATGACGAGAGCAGCAGAAGAATAAAAGAAAACAACATAACGGGGTTTATTATTTCTAGCACTGGCAAATGCTACGTGAGTTCGGCGATTTGCGCGGTGCCTCACCCTTTGACAATCTATCGCAAAACTAATTTCGAGAGAAGCGTTTGGTAGCTGCAGTTTGGCTCGGCAACAGCTGTGGTAAAAACAGCTTCATGGAGGGAGCTTCAGACGATCTGAGTTATCAGTTCCAGTCCGTGTACTGAGAGGCTCCAATGGAAGGTAGGGATAATGGCGGCAGTTTTACCCTCTTTCGGACAACACCAGACTGATGTTCTTGATGATCTGAAGGGGTTATTTATAATCCGGGATCCAAGCATGCTGCGGATGGGGCTGCGGTTTAGCCAATGGAATTTTCCAGTTTTTAACAGCCTGTTCGTAGGTAGGTGTCGTTTTTATTAATGGCCACGAAAAACGCGTTATAAAATGTCAAATTAAATATTTAGTATTACATAAATACAAAATGAAGGTCAACCAAACCGCTCCTTGATAAAAGGGTTGTGGAGTGACAAAGTAAAAGCAAATAAAATTGAACTTGCATTCAGTTTTACCAAAAGAGTTACAACACCTAATAGTTTTAGAGATTTTCGCGCACTTTGCAATTTGTTGCAAAACTGTACCTTAACGAAAATTTTATTAACTATTAGCTCTTTTGGTTTATTTATTATAAATCTTTTTATCTAGATTTGGAGACCCCTCAAGGATCACTACTGGTAATACGAAAAACTTACTTTAGTAGCAACGGTACACGGAGGCACTATAGAGAGTATTCCAAACGGCGTTCCGATGTCTCTAAAACAAAACCTAGTTCATTTATACCGAATGTACAGTTGTGAAACCAAACTTAACTTTTGTCACTCCAGAACAATGGCGGAAGGTTTCCAGAGACATAATCAAATTCCTCAATTTTAGGCATTAAGGTTCAGATAATTTTCTCAGCCTGTATCATTCTCCTTCTACCGGGGAAGGGTAGTGAGGGTGCATTATGCATATTGATCTCAGTAGAGTTTCGAAATCTAGAAAGTGACAATGCCCAAGAATACGTATTTCCCTTGGCAAAATGTACAAGATGACAGTTTTCAATTAGGCTATCACAAGATCATAATAAAAATATTCTTGAGGTGTGGCTCTTATAGAAAGGAGGTTAAGTAGCATCAATAAAATTTATACCATATTTGTTGACTTATTTTAGAACTTTTTTCAATACTGACAAAGTATATATATATATACTACCTAATTATGAAGTAACTACCTCCATGGACTTTAAAACAACGTAACAATACATCGAGATGAATCTGCTGCTGTACATCTAAATCGCGAACTGCGTTTTACCTCCACCGATCAATTACCTGATTATCTAAAACAATCTCTATAAAACATAATCTCTGAAACCATCGCTATATTGTGAAACTACTGCATCCAGGATCAGGCTACTACTTCATTGTTCAAGTAGGCTATAGACCTGCAATTATTTTGTCGAGACATTTTCTGTTAACAAATAGTTGGGTAGAAGTCAGAGTAAGACCTATTTAAGGACTAACTTTTGAAAAATTTTAACCATTGGGAAAGATCTCCTTTGTGTGGAAAGCAATCCAGCACTAATTGCAAAAATGCAGAGATCTCGTCAGTAAGTTGCCCCTCACTAAAAGAACTCTCTTCGTTTGTGGGAATCTCGTTGCGTAAAGAACACACCCAGTAACTTTCGAATTTAATCTTTTGCAGTTTTCCAAGCAAGTAGGCATTAAGCTTGTACGACCAGCCTACTAAATCAATTTTTATATTTCTAGATTTCAATTTTTATTTGTGAAACTAGGAAAATTTTTGGAAAACATTTCTGCTTGTGTTCTTAAAATAATGTTTTAAATATTTTGTAACAATTATTGATAAAGAGATAATTAACTCATATGGTTTGCAAACTGTAACAAACAGTAATTTCGATAAGATTATTAAATATTTTAGATTGTTTATGGGATTTTAACAATTTTAAGGTTTATCGAAAGATTATGTTCATTTTATTTCTTTTTTTAACGCACGATTTTGTCTTTTATTGCCTTTAGATTTATTACTGCATAAAGTGATCATACCAATAAATCAGGAGATGAAATAAATTAATCAATTCAAAAATGTATTGTTGCTGGTTTTTTATCCTTATCTTGTAATAATTTATTTTACACGAATGTTAATTTTATCCAATTATAAATCCAATATAGGAATAGCCTACACATAAAAACTTCTCATTTAAACGCTGCGCGCAGGTACTACACATTCTTCTTTGTAAGTTTATAAATTACGATGTAATCAACGGGGTTTTTATAATTTTATGTCCTCAGTGGCTGATAGGGTTTTGAAGTTTTTAAATATCGTAAAATATTTTATGGTTGATTTATATCTTTTCAGGAAAGTGTAAATAGTAAATCACATTTTATATTCAGTCAGTTTTCAGTTGCTCAAATAAAACTTAAATTTAAAACTAATGAAATTCTGCAAAATCTGGCGAGAGAAAAATGTTTACGGAATAGTGATAATCATGATCATGGATAAGGAATGGTAATATTACGATATTGCAAAAACTAAATTGTTTTTATTAATTTCTGTGTAAATAAAATAAAGGTAACAATAAATTAGCTTTCACATCACTCTACAAATATTTACATAAAAATATTCCGATAATAATCATTACACTAATAGTGTCTTTGTTCTGCAAAGCCCATTAACATTTTCGACCTTTTAAACTTTCCATCATAGATAAAGGTAATAACTTTTATTAGTCTACTGACATACCTGAAGAAGTCAAGTATTCAGAATGAAGATTCTAGCAACTTTTCTTCTTGTTTTACTGGTAAATAATATACTAAGCAAGTTAAATAGTTTTTTATATTAAAACCGAATTTTCTATATTAATAACAGTTTTAAAATGTTACCATAATATTAAATTTTTCAGGCTGGAGTTTCTTGTTTCCAATGGGGTCCAACAAATTTGAATTGTTTAAAACAACTTAATTTAAGTAAAGAGACAATAGATGAAGTTTACCAGCCATGGAGTAAGCCTTCCCCAGAATACAATGAAATTTTAAATGACTTTCTAGAATGTAGTTGGAAAAACTCAGGAAATTTAAATAGTAATGGTGAAATTGTTTGGGACAAAATAGATGAAGCTCTATCAATGGGTGCAAAAGAACACATGGAGAATAGTAAAACAGACTTTGAAAAAGCAAATGTAGTCTTTACTACAAGAATGATAAAGATGGCGTATAACAGTTGTCAAGAAGAGCAGATTGAAGGTGACACTCCCGGACAAAAGGTTGTAAAAATTCAAAATTGTGTTACTGACTGGTTGCAAACATTTAAATCTTCGTATCAGGGTTAATAATAAATTATTCTGATAGCAACAGATTTCTATTAATTAAGAAAATAAATTTAGCTTTCTTTTTACTTTAAAAGTGTTATCAGTAACAAAAACTATGTTTAATTGCCACCTTTTATTAAGACATAAACAATGCTGGACTAAGAAGTAATTAATTCTAAAATGTTGATGTCAAGAAAAACAAAATAATTAGGACAATGTGAATTGGATACTAATGTAAATGTATGTACTTACTGAAAACTCTCATTTTTATGTTATGTGCTTATAGAATTTGTTTTATGTAGTAGGTTAGATAGTTTGTAGCGATGTTTCTTAATTATTTAAAATACGTTAAGAGGCAACTGTCTAAGTGATTTTATGAAGAAAAGTTCAAATGGACCTGCATGAAGATTTACCCAATTGTATAAGCTTTTATATTTTAACAGTATAAGAAATAAAACTCAATAACCCGTTTAAACTGATTTTTATTTGTCTTTTGCATCTTTTACTTGTTTATTCTAAACATTTTGACAATTTCACTTCTTCCTTATTTTAATTCTTTTAAGGAACTCCTCTAATAGTCTTTCCATATATTTCACTATTTTTCATGTATTAAAAGTTCTCTAACTATAATTCCAATTTAAAAAAAAACAGAACTATGCGATTGATTTAGTAACTTGTATTGGATAACTACAAACTTAAATTTAAGTTTCAAGTTCTGCATATTTATAAAGTAGAGACTATGCAAAATATGAGTCTTGATCATCAAAAGTAAGTACACACATCCATCTTTATATTATTTATTTAATGAAACATCTCATCTAGCAGAAGCTAGCCCAAGGCAGGGAAAAGACAGTGAAATCTGTCCTAACACCAAAACATTAATAAGGTAACGCAGGGAGATAAATTGTAACAACCTAGAACCACAAGAAGTAAGAGCTATAAACAACGAGATTGCCAAAAATATTCGGTAAGACATGAGGAAACACAATAAAGAACACATTCCACAAACAATCGAACAAAATAAAAGCCTAAAACTTCTTATACGAAAGCTAAACAATGGAAAAAAAGAATCATAAAACTAAAAAACAAAAAAGGTAAAACAACATCAGACAGAAAAGAAATTCTCACAATAGTCGAAAAGTTTTACAGAGAGCTGTATAAAAACCAGTAAGGGATACAGGATACACCAAGAGAGACGGGGAAGAGAAGAAGAGTAATCAACCAATCATCAGAGAACATGCCAAACATTGTCAAGGACGAAATTGAAAATACACTCAAAAAGATGAAAAATGGGAAAGCACCCGGAGAAGATGGAATAGTGATTTAGGCTGTCAAAATGGAAGAAGAGCTTCTTCTTGAGAAAATACAAAAACTATTCAACTTATGTCTGTTTGACAGCATAATCCCAAGCGAATGGAACAACGTACTGCTAATACTAAACCCTAGAAAAGGGGAACCTACAGATATCCAGAACTACAGAAAACTGAATTTTTATCAACTAATAGAACAGGTTGGTACAGGTTTCGGTACAAACGACAACCTTTTATCCCTAAAAACTCTGATAGAAAAAACCATGGAATACCACCGACCATTGGTGCTTGTATTCGTGGAATTCCAGAAGGTCTTTGGCACTGTAGAATACGACATAATAGTCAGGGTTCCAAAGCAATCTCGAGTGGATTATAGATACATCCGCTTAATTCATAACATCTACAAAAACTGAACTGTAAGTGTGCAACTCTATCAAGAAACAAATAAGTTCCCATTAGAAAGAGGTATCCGACAAGGACTGTCACCCAAGCTTTTTATAACAGTTCTTGAGCACGCCTTTAAAAAATTTGATTGAAGTAAAACAGAAATAAAGATCGACGGAAAAATGCTTAACAACCTTTGGTTTCTATTGCCGACGACTTACACAAAGCCAAAATGATGCTTAACTAATTAGCACAAACAACAAGAAGTAGGGCTACAAATAAATAAAAGTAAGACAACTTTCTTGACAAACTTGTTAATTACAGGAACAATGAAACTAGAAAACAACAGCATAGAAAAAGTTAAACAGTATAGATACCTTGGTCATGAGATAACTATCACTAGGATAACCAGACACAAGAGATAGAAAAAAGGTCTGGGATGGGCAGCCTACGGCAAACTCAAAGATGTATTCAAGAGCAAAATTCCTATGAGCCGTATGACAAAAGGCGTACAATCAGTGTATACTTCCAGTTATAACGTATGGGTCAGAAACGCTAACGCTCACTAAAACAAATGCAAAGAAACTAACAATATCACAGAGGAAAATGGAGAGATCAGTACTAGGAATTAAATTCACAGGCCATGTAAGAAACACAAAAATACGAAGAACAGGAATAGAAGATGTGATAAAAAAATAAAACTCAAATGGAGATTTGCAGGTCATGTAACACGACTCAGCGATGTCAGATGGGCCAAAAAATTGCTGGAATGGAGACACCTCGAAGACAAGAGAAACCGAGACAGGCCACCGACGCGTTGGGCAGAGAACATAATGACAGTTAGAAACAATTGGATGTAACTGACACAGGACAGAAATTTCTAGAGGCGTACAGAGAAGGCGTATGTCCAACAGTAGACGCAGGAAGAATCTCGATAAAAAAAGAAGGAAGAAGATAACTTGAAGAAACAGGTATAATTTAATTCTAAGCAAATGTATCACATTTTTATAAACCAACAAATGTCCAAAACTCTTGAACTTGCTAGTTTGAGTGGTTGTCTGAGAGCCTAGCGTTTAGTGCCAACAGATACATCTACAATCTAATCTTTGAATTCAGTTCTACAGAGAAAAGAGCAATCGTGCTGATTTTAACACCACGTAAAGCTTCAAAAACTATTCACTTAGGTAAGGCCCGAATTAGCCACGGCCCGTTAGAACTACAACAGTCTGTTATACAGTGCTTTTGTAAAGTAGTGCATAAATTTTTTAAAAATTCAGGAACAAACTTTTAGGAAGAATTCTCGGACCGGTCGATTTTTATTTTTAAATGCGCAGAAAATATTTATACAGAGTGAGTCATATAGAAGGTATGACATCAAATTTTTTTTTAATGGCGACCCCTTAATTTTATTACGGAATTTAAAAGAGCACATTCTTTACATACTATCAGGTAATTATGGGAATCGGTCACATAAGAAAAATTTGGAGAAAAACGACCTCAAAATCTCACAATATTAAATTTACTGGTAATGCAAAATTCAAAAGACAACTAAATTAAATGTTCAAATTGTGCACTATTGGCAACCTGACAGTAGCCAAGACGACGAATAAACTCTCTTTCAATATCGTCAATAACTTCTGGAAATTTTTTGCATTTTGCATATAATGGGAATTTTAGTTATAACAATCGTGCAACTCATGGTTTTTAAAGCTTATATTATAGTTTTATAGGTTTTTTAGTTCTAAGTAAACGAGATATGTTCAAAATGTATCCGGAACCGCTCAATAACTTTGAAGTGACACTAGGACTGTGCAATGAGTCACTGGTTCGTCGTTCCTACAACATTCATTATGTGGAAAATAGTTAATCAACGACTTTGCATCACATTTTGTCAAAAACTTGATCAAGCTTCCAAAGATGCATATTATACTTAAAGTCGCAGGAAGACTATGGGAATAATTGCATAAGTCATGCTCAAGTTTGTGTGTAAGCGTTTTATAGATGATTGTGAAAATGTTCGGAGTGATCCACTTCCTGGGTAACCTACAGTCAGCAAAAGAGGAAACAATGACGAAGCTGTGCGGAAAAATAGCCAAACTCGTGACTTAAACTTGAGTTTTGATTTAGCCATATGTGTCTCATATCTTATTTTTATGTCTTTAGAAATAAATTCACATGAAAGGTAAAAGATTTCGAGATATTGAGAATATACTACATTATACACAAAAGAGCTATTCGCTATTTTAAAAAAATTGAGAAATATTTTGCTTTTGAAAGTACCGTGGTTCAAATTTTCATTTCTATGCTTTCTAAAAGAATTATTACTTTTGGCTGAAAAACAACTCCCAAACTGCTAAAGCAGTCCAATCTCAAATGGATGAATAAACCACATTAATCACTTTTTTTTTCTTCGGTAGATTTAAGTTAGTGTGTCACGCTAATTATTTAAGTTTCTAATTTACATTTTTGACGTTAGTCTTTCAATATATTTATTTAGTTTTTTTCAATAACAAAAATAAAAACTGCTAAAGTAACGAATGCAGTTGTGATACCTTAAGCATAGGTTTTATTACATTAAATTATGCCTTTGATGTCAATCCACTACTTGACTAATAAAGTCTCAAAAAAGTTTACATTGTTTTAGTAATACAGATATTGTAATTACCCGACTCTTAAACAACAAAACACAAAACCAGAAAGAGATCTTAATGCTATTAAACATTCCGCATTGATCTGAGAGACGAGAACAAAGACAACTTTTTGTAACTACTGAGAATTAAATTTCTTTAAGGATTTCTTCTTTTCAGTAGCCTCATATAGTAGTAATACAAACATCATAAGCATAAATTCAGTTTAATATCTCTTACACAGCTCTTTCTGCAACTCCTTACTGTGTCTCACAGATCCATCATCAGGAACGACGTAAGTATATTTTTCCAGGTGGTATCAATTTTTTAAATTTTAATTCTTCCTCAAACGTAAAAAAATATTTAAAAAATAAACTTTCTTTATTACCGAAATTATCAATATTGTTCAAAGAATATGGAAAGCAGGCCCGCCGTAAGCGCACGTGCAGAGTGTGCACCGCACACAGGGGGGCGGCAAACACACCGATTTCGTCATGTTCATACTCATTCTCATTGATCAGTACAGCATTATGAAAAACGTTTACTTATTATGACAATAGTTTTTTATTAGTGTACATTTGTAGCATGCATTGTCTCCTAATTATTATTTTCCACTGATCAAATCCAGTTGATTGTGAGATAAAATACTGATATCAAACAAAAGACGATCGCAAATTGAGCTCAATAACAATTTTCTCTCCGCTAGAAGCGCTGTTGATCTACAAGTTTAAACGTCAGTTTTGTTAAATTGAGGAAAGGAGCCAAGTTATTGCATTCAAAGCGAAAGACGCTCCGCGAGCCCTAAAGGAGAAAGTCACACTGGAGCTCAAAGCTCTTGAAGACGACGGAATCACTACGAAGGTTTAAGACAGCAATTAAACATTACCACTGGTCGTCGTGCCAGAGGATGAGGGCTCAGTACGTCTGCTGATTATAAAGTAGGGGTAAACCCTCAACTGCAGAACACTCATTATCCTATTCCACGAATTGATGATCTTCTCACTAGCATTTCATCATCATCATTCAGAACATTATTGCTCCTTCGATTTAGTAAAACCATATCTTCACATGCCAGTCGATGAAGAAAACGCAAACACCAGACAATTACACACAAAGGTAGCTATTTCTTCGGGCTCAAAACTGCTTCTAAAGATTTCCATCTTATTATGGACAAAATTTTAGCGAGACTTAATGGAGTTACGGCATATTTTGACAACAGCATAATTTTACGGTCTAACCTTATCAGAATGTTATAAGACCTTACTTGTCTGCCTTGATAAATTGCAAGAATACGATTTACATCTAAACAAAGAAAAGTGCGAATTTTTTAAGACTAAAATCCAATACCTTGGCTACGTAATTCAGAAAGGAAAAATTTCAAAAGGTCTAGCACAAATACACCAAGACCAAGGAACCAAGATGTCAAAAGATTTTTAGGTGATTTACTATGCAAAATTCATTCCAAATGTTTTAACACTAACATATCCTTTGAGACTACTTCAACAGAAACATCACAAGTTCTTCTGGTCTTCGAAATGTGAAGCAGAATTCATAAAACTGAAAACAAAGATTGCTAGTGAGGGAGTTTTGACACCATTTAACCCAGATCTTCCAATTACAGTAGCATGTAAAGCGTCTCCACCTGCAGTAAGAGGAGTCTTTTTTACAATGTAGACAGAGTTGAAAAGTCTATTGCTCTCACATCATGATCATTGACCAAAACCGACATGAACTACAGCCAGTTCGACAGAGCGGCTCTGGCAATTGTACTTGCTCTAAAGAAGTTCTAGTACTACATATACGGAAAAACGTTTATTTTATACACTAACAACCGTCCATTGATTCACATTCTCTATGAGAACTCAAAAATTCCAACCGTGACTTCTTCAAGACTTTTATGCTACGCAACCTGGCTTACCAACTTTGACTACAAATTCGTCATAAAAAAAGCAGAAGAAAATGTTAATGCGGATTTTCTATCAAGATCTCCTATTCAAGAATCCATATCCGAAGATGAACAATCTATCGAGGAAGAAGCTTGTCTAATTTCCAACGGGATCATCTATCAAATCTCAAATTCAACATTCAATTATCAAACATTAGCAGAAGAAACCTCACGCGACGAACAACTCTCAAGACTTAAATTTGACTTGTTGGATGGAGAAACTTCTGAGTCTGAGTACTACCTTCAAAATGGTATAATCTTTAAAAGATAGCGAGTAGTGATACCAACCTCTTAGCAGCAATCACTAGCCCAAGAACTTTACCACACTCATAAAGGTATTGTCAAGATGAAACAGCTTGCCAGGCAACACGTCCACTGAAAAAATATAGACCAGGACATCCAACGTCTAGTAAAATCACGTAAAGACTGTGTACAAACAACAAGAAATCTCACAAAACCACCCATATATTCGGGGAAAGAACTGCCAAAAAACTTTGAAAGAGTTCATATAGATTACGCAGGACCATGTGAGAACTATTATTTCCTCATTTTGGTTGAACCTAAATCCCGGTGGCTAGAAGTACGATTCTCCATGACAACACCTACAAGGGATTCAATGCTTCAGTACCTTCAAAACATCTTTTCTGTGCCCAATTTACGAGCGGCTCTAGTTTCCAACAACGCCTCAATATTTAAAAGTAAAACGTTTATCAAATACTGTGCAGACCATGGCATATTTCAGAAGTTTGTAGCACCCGGACACCCAGCCACCAACAGTATAGCAGAACGCAATGTTCAAACCTTCAAACAGAAACTAAAAGCCGTGTCAACTTCTACCCTACTTATCCAAAGGAAAGTTCAAGAAATCCAGTTACGTTACAGATTAACACCTCTAGTTTGTAGAAAGTTCCCATCAGAACTATACTCAAAACGAAGAATACGTATTAAACTCAACCTTCTGCAACCGCCACCACCTACCAGCGTGGCAGACCGCGTAAGGCAAGATGGTGTCCTGCCAGTGGAAAGCCAACATTGAGGCTTGGGACTATAACCCATAAGTTAGGGAAGCTCCACTACCATGTGAACCTCGATGGTGAGGGCTACTGTCTGAAAAGATACTATAATCAGTTGCTGCGGGTCACCGCCAATAATCCCCAACCAAAGAAAGTGACGTTTTCTGTGCTCCCATCGCTGATCGTCCAGAGTGACGTTACCTATGGACGAACCAGACCACCTCCAACCAAAACGGCAGAACCACCAGACCAGCTCCAACCGGAACCGGCAGAAGTATCAGCGGGCCAGCCATTCCCTCAACCAATCCCGAGACGTTTTACAAGAGTACGGAGGGCCCCGAGGAAACTTCAAGATTAAGATGTATCCTTTACAAACTTACTTTCAGTTATTTCATAAACTAAACGCAATGTTAATTTTTATACTTTAAACTCTTGTCTCAGTTATTCAATATTATCTGTTTCAATATTGTGTGTATTTTTATCAGCGTGAGAGAGTGTTATATATCAACTCGCATTGCAATAGTAGATAGTGTGAACGCAATATACAAGAGAGTGTGAACACCTCTTACGATGATTATTATATCTCCTAAAATGCTAGGTATATGTTATACCTAAGTGTACATCAACTAATTATATTAACTTTTGACAGAACAAGTTTATAAGTTTGAGGTTTTTATAGTTTAAATTTTAGAAAAAGGTAATTATTAATGCCTTAGTACAAGCCCAGTCAGGGACAGCGGATGGGGGTGGGGGCGGCATAGTCAGTTTTGCACACGGGCGTTCAGGCGGTTAGCGGCAGGCCTCATGGAAAGGCATGTAGAAAAGGTTCCAAATTCCAAAGATGTTACTAATTGAATTCTGAGAGGAAACATTTTAAAAATTAGACAGATTTAACTTATTTTCGTTATTGTTAGATAGGAATATAACGTATATGCCTATTATAACCACAAAAATCCTATTTCTTGTTATTGTACCTACTAGCACAATGTACCACGTTGAAGATGTTATAGTAAACTTTATACATGAACCAAATTTTCATTCTAAAAGATTTTTAATACTATTTTTGACATGATTTAGCTGGTTCTGTCTATATAATCATTCTTTTATGAAAAGTTTTCAGTTGTTCCAAAAAATCAGAAAAAATTAATTTTGTTTATCAATCTACACGTTCTTCACACATCTACGCTAAAATTTTTTTTAAGTTTTTGTTTTTGCATTCTAGCTATAAATTGAGGATGACTTGTGTATCGGTAGAGATCAACACCCCTACAAAATTGTGGTTATATCCAACTTGTAAGTTCTTAGAAAAAAATTATAAGCATAATACCGAGTCTCACAGACCCATATCTGTACGAGTGCAAATTGAATTCACGTTAGTACCGAAGGGTTGATATGAACGATACTTTATATTAGTTAGAATGTATAAATCAAAACGTTCGTAGTTCGTACTGGTGTCACGGTGTTTTAAATTCTTATTATTATATCTATCAAACCCTGCATTACTGACTACTTAGGTGTATACCTATGAAATGAGACTTTTTTTTTCAATTTTAAACGTTTATTAACAAAAAATGGTTACAAATTTAATCTTCAAAATAATAACCATCGCTAGCGACACATTTTACCCATCTCTCAGGCAATTTGTGAATGCCGCGCCAAAAAAATTGGCCGTCTTTGGCCGCAAACTAATCATCGAGCCATTTTTTGGCTTCTTTGTGAGAATTGAAGCGCTGCTCGGAAAGTGCGTGGCCCATCGATGCAAACAAATGATAATCGGAAGGCGCCAAGTCTGGTGAGTAAGCCGCATGCACCAGCGGTTCCCAATCGTTCGTCTCCACCAATTCCCGGGTCGCTCTTGTTCGATGTGGTGGTGCATTGTCATCAAGAAAAATTACTTTGTGACGCCGATCGGCATATTCTGGGCGTTTTCGGTGTATAGCGCTGTTCAAATCGGCCAATTGTCGTTGGTAGCGTGCACCGTCAACTGTTTCATCTGGTTTTAATAGCTCGTACCAAATCATACCATGCTGATCCCAGAAAACACACAGCATTGCCTTGCGGCCGAAGCGATTTGGTTTGGCCGTTGATTTTGGCTTGTGGCCATTTTTCATCACCCGTAACGATTCGATGCAAAAAAGACTTCCTTTTGAACCGGGAGAGCAGCATTTCACAAGTGGTTTTTCGGTTCTCTTGCTGCCTTTCAGTCAGTTCATGCGGCACCCATCTTCCGACCTTTAAAATAATGCCCATGTCTTTCAAACGTTTGCAAATGGTTTTTTGGGTCACTCCCAACTGCTGTGTCATCATTTCTTGCGTTTGACCATCATCTTCATTCAACAATGCTTGCAATTCGGTGTCCTCAAACTTTTTCGGTGGCCGGCCACGTTCCTCGTTCTCCACGCTAAAATCACCACTTCGGAATTTTTCAAACCACCTGAAGCACTGTGCTCTGCTTAGAGCATGTCCACCGTAAGCTTCTATAAGCATTTGATGAGCTTGAGAAGCGTTTTT